>JABUQX010065372.1:0-15000 GCA_015478945.1 Trachelipus rathkii | reverse complement strand
ATGGAGAATGAAGAGAAAGGGAAGAGAAAGAAGAAGAGAAGAGAGATTTGCATTAAATGCTCAACAAATTACAAAAAATTTCCATTTCATCTACTTGATATGATAACTGGTTGGTGATTTTATTAAGAGAAACGCCAGCCGATCGAAAAAATTTCACTGATTCAGTATATTGTTAAAATTGGAAATATCGAGATTGGTTCTGAGGACGTGCTCTTGCTTTAAATGTTCGAAGATCTTACTATGTACCAGTTGCAGACAGAGTTCTAAAAAAATTGGTATAACCCCATGTAAGACACTACAGCATTACACACGTGCAGTAATCCTCTTTGGAAAACATACAAAAAGTTTGAATTGTTATAAAAAATCAAAATGGTTATTCTTTGATAGATTTGGATTTAGGCGTTAAATTGTATTTTATTTGATGAGCAAACCTTTTTCATAATTAAATTTACTACCCTCTACGCATCTTGAAGAATAAAGTTAAACTACTCACTATGTATCTCTGTTGTTTCAACAATCAATTCTATTATAAAGTTTATGATATCTAACAGTATTGAGAAGTTATATTATAGCGAGATAATTTTTATTCTCAAGAATCTGAACCGTAGAGCTTTTCAGCTTGACAAATGCTGTACGCTCTATAGCGCAAAGTTTAATAATAAGTGCCAATTTTGTAAGCCGCTGGTATATGAATTGAAGTTAGACTAAGTCTTTCTGCTAACTTCAAATTCATAACAGTATGTAGTAGTAACTTTCATTTGGGTTTCCAATTTTAAGGTAGCTGTTTCAAAGTATTGTCCTCGGAAAGTGTCCAATGGTAGTAGGGAAGAAACGAAAAGGGATGTAAGAAATGAAAATTATAAAAACAATTACATCCTCCCTCGTAGTACTGAAGGAAGCTTTACAAGTTCTCTGTAATTATTATCAACGTTATGGTTTCCCCAGGAAATTGTTTATACTACTTTTTTAAATGACATCTATGCAATAATCTCAACTTCACTTAAACTTTTGTCAAATATAGGATCATTCATTACTTTTCTAATCTGTAGTTCAAAATTATACTTTCTTTTATCTTACCATCATTTATATTAGGGAACATGCTTTCAGAATCTGGTATCCTGCACCTTTACGAATCGGTAAATTAACATAATTTTTCATTTAACCGAGCTTTATGTGTAGTGGTGAAAGGTAATTTTTTTTTCAGGTGAAACAAATGCCTGATTTCCTACTACATTCTTCTCACCAACAATAAGTGTTTCTTTCTTTGGCCCTTGTTTTTTTATGACTCGAATATTTCTCATATTTTGAATACTTCTAAGAACAAGTTTCATGTTTCATATGTTCATTAGACTTCATGTGAGCAGTAAAAGCTACAGGAATTGATGCAAACTAATTTCCAAAATAAAGTAGGATTGCTTTCTAACTAAGCCTTGAGAAATCTAATAAGAAAAGAAGCATTGCTCAGGATCTTACATATGTCCCAAAGCTTCCAGTAAAGAGTTCACAGCATTGCAATAAACTAGTTTCTGATACTGGGAGAAGAATTGTTCAAATTCAGCCTCCCTTTTACGGAAAACACTTGATTTTGTAATCTTCTGTAAAAGATTCCATCATTTCTATCTTGAAGCAAGTAATTCTGCTTTATATTTTGATAAATTTAAGTCACGAACATCATTTAATTTTGACTGATTAATTAAATGAAGCTCCGTAACTAAATTTTCCCCAAAAAAATCTGGGTCACTTTTTACTTTGTTGTTGACATTAGTGACATCTTCATCTAAACACCACATTTCTGACAGTACTGGAATTGAAAACTCTGCACTATGGAATACCGACCTTATAGTAGAGGGAATATCTTGGCATTTAACATTTGGTCTAGTCTCAGCTGTTATTCCTAATATATTTGTTATAAAGAAACAAAGGTCCGTGGAGTGATCCTTTGGTTCTCTTCAAAAAATTATTATTACAAATGGCAACTTACGAGATCCATTCAGCCAACCAGTCAACAGCGTAACATGAAGCACAACAGATATCTGGGTCCCAGGATTTGTTTTGGGCATATTTTATCTTCAAAATACAGATCATAAGAATTTTTTATCAAGGAAGTTTATATTCTATTCTGAAACTTTAACGTAACAAAGCAGAAGAAAGAGTTGGATGATTAATGTGACTTTGAGGCAATGTCAGCATGTAACATCCTATCTAATTTATGAACAAACCCTTTATAAGCACACAATAATATATATGAGTATAATAATATATATTAGTATATTATCTATCTATTAAGATATATTATCTAACATATTACTTAATAGTAATATCTATTATATATATATTACCCACCCTAATTTACAGTGATATGTCATTTAAACAAAAAAAGCTATACGAAAATTATTTACGATACATGAATATAGAATATATAGAGAAATATAATAATAAAAAATTATTTAGAATAACACTATAAATAGAGATAAGAATAAATATTACATATAGTATAGAGTAGAGTCATCAACCCGATCCTTAGCATCCAGTCATAACGACTATCATTGTCATATCCCCTTACACAAGCGATGGCCCTGATCTATACCTAAATGTGCGGATATATATGAAGATAGTAGAAGATCTGCGGCAGATAAAAGCAGGAAAACGAAAACATAACAGAAACAAGGGAAACACTGAACGGTCTTGCACAGGAAAACTGCTGAAAGGAGCAAGCCTATTACGCAAACTCAGATGCGACAGCAAAGGCGAAAGAGAGGAGAGGGGGAAGACGAAAGGCAGGATACAGAAACTGGAGCTGACTGGAGGAAAGCATGCAAGCGGAACAGGAAGCACCAAGGGTGAGGGTCACAGAAAGAGAGAAGAATGGGGGCATTAGTGCAACGAAAGGTGTTGCGAAGAATGGAGGGAAGCTTGGAACGAAAAGCATAGAGCAGAGGAGGTTAAAGAGAGTGGCAACAGATAGCGGGCCAGTAGAGTGTAGAAAAGCAAGAAGACTCAAGCAAGACAGGGGAGCAAAGACGCAGAACACAGAAAACAACCAGAGCCGTCGGCGGAAAAGGAAGAAAGAACAGGTGCTGAGAGGAAAGGAGGTGGGCGAGCAAAGAAATGAAAAAACCTGAGCTTGGCAGTTAATTAAAGCAGGAGTTGGAAAGAAAAGGATGGAGTCAAAGGAATGAAAAGAAAGGCACGAGCTGCAGAAAAATGGGAGCAAAAGAGCGACCAGAGGAGAAGTCCGCGACGGACGACCACCTTGACGGAAAGCCGCCAGCGATCACAGATGGGAGAGGCGCATGATAGAGAGGGAGGTGGAGCGGCACGCGACGGCCGAGGATGTGTGAGAAGAGGATAGTCTGCAGAACACGGAAAAGTAATGAAGTGAGGGTGGGGCGGGTACGCAAGAAAGTGCCAATGAAGCCAATAGACACGCCGCGAGAAGCGGGGAAGGCGGTGCGAAAAAAAGGAACAAAACACGGAGCGGCGGAAACTCAACGACACAGTCGGCCCGAACAGGCTAACATCCCATAGCCCAGGGAGGGCAACAAAGGGGGGGCGAAGCGGCGTCCGCCCCCGAGACACACTGACGAGAGAGTACCGAGATATAGAATAGAGAGAGAAGATAGAGACAAAGAGAAGATAGAGAGAGGAAAGATAGAGAGTATAAGAGAGAGAGAAGTATAGATAAAGAGAGAGGAAAGTCCAGCTATCAAAAACAAAAACAGAGGGAGCCACATGGACAAATTATGAGAGAGAGAAGAGAGAGAAAGAAGAGAGAGAGAGAAGAGAAAGATAGAAGATAGTAGATAAAGAGATAAAGATAAGAGAGAGAGAGAGAGAAGGAAAAGAGAGAGAGAAAAAGAAGAGAGAGATAGAAGATAGAGAGAGTAGAGATAGAAGAGAGAGAGAGAAGAAGAGAGCAGAGTACAAAAAAAATATATAGAGAGAGAAGAAAAGAAGAGAGAAGAGAGAGAAAGAGAAGATAAGAGACGAAGTTAGGCAGAAGCCGGCCACGGAACAAGGGCGTAAAAAACCAAATTGAAGAACGTGCAACGAGAAGGGGGGGAAACAGGAAAAGGTGTGCCGGGCGCAAGCGGCGGGCAGCAACGAAGACGAAGCCATAGAAGAAGAATAGAAGAAGAAGCAGAACAACAGAAAGAAAAGAGAGAGACGAGAGAGTAATAGATCAGGAGAGAAAAAGACAAAGCGGAAGAGAGAGAGAAGAGAGGAGAGAGAGAAGAGAGAAGAGATAGAGAGATAGGAGAGAAGAAGAAGAGAGAGAGATAGACGAAGAGAGAGAGAGAAGAAGAAGAAAGATTACGAAAGAGAAAACATAGATAGAATGACGATAGAAAAGAATAGAGAGAGAGAGAGATACTAGAAATATAGATATAAAGAGAGAGTAATAGAGAGAGAGTAGAGAAGAAAAGACGGCAGAGATAAGCAGGAGCGTGATAGAGAGAGGAAAAGGCACCGGAAAGGAGGACGCGGGAGGTGGCGAGCGAAATAGGAACGTAACTCAGAGGTGGGGTCAAAGGGAGGACGACGACAAGAGTGTGGAGCTGTACAAACATGCAACCCATAACGCGACTATAGGAGGAGCTCCTGTGGGATCGACGCGCGAACGGGACTGCGTGAAGTACCCTAAACAGTCTGCCAGAGTCGAACACGCGATCCCGACCACCCGCTGATTCCGAAGAATCTAATCTACTACAGTACCGCTTACCACGCTCCAGCGCCTAATCACTGCCCTGCATCATATCAGCCGGCGCACCACCTTACACCGGAGCGACTCCTGCGCAGCAGGCACCCCATGCACCTCGCAAAG
This sequence comes from Trachelipus rathkii, assembly GCA_015478945.1. Classification (NCBI taxonomy): domain Eukaryota; kingdom Metazoa; phylum Arthropoda; class Malacostraca; order Isopoda; family Trachelipodidae; genus Trachelipus; species Trachelipus rathkii. The sequence continues at coordinate 10,175 of JABUQX010065372.1, read as the reverse complement.
TCGCTTATGCCACTCGCGCACACGCACTCTCACGCCTACACCGTCACCGCGATACGCGAACCTTCAGCCGACAGCGAATATACCCAATCGCTAAGACTCGCTACTCTCTATCAGAGCACCAACACTCGCTGTTCGGTCCCCCGCGCAAGCTCGATAACACCATGCACATGACGCGTCCCATCACAGCTCACAAAGCCGAGCACGCACGGTCGACCCAGTAAAGACGGAACTAGACTATAGTCTGGGATCCTCACACGAACAAACGAGGCCAGCGCCGATCTCCGACCGAGGGGGTTAATACTTAACCCATTTTCATACCATCTAGTATAAGTAAATAAGAATTACAGTTGTTGCCGGATAAGACAAAAATGATCGTTACAATATTGGCCTTTATAATACGTTTTTTATTGGTTCGATTATCATTTTTTATTGCCTCGATAAGTGGCATATTTATTATCAAAAATAATTGAGTTAACATGTGGTGTGGAAATAAATTAATTACAAATTGTGGTGTAATGGGAGGCTATAATATTAAATGCGAGCAGTGAGATATAGTGAATCTTTTTTGACGAATTTAAAATCAAATGCATAATATTCATAGATGCGAATACAACATCGCTCCTTGCCAAAAGAGTCACTATTGCTGGGAAAATGGGTAGATGACACAAGGTATAATGTAGAGTGACAAAATAAGTGAACGAGAGGCATTGTAGCTAGAGGTGACAGGGGAACGCCGGCAACAAGACAACTAGAAAAAATGAGGAAAGGCGTAGAAGTAAAAATAAAAAGTAAAACAAAAAAATAAATAAAAATATAAAAATAACGCTCTCGCGGCTGAACCAATAATAGAGTAATAACTAATTGTCAAATAGCATACATATATGATATAAGTATAGCCATATAGATAGAGATACTGAATGGATTATTAGTTAAGTAGTAGAAAGAATATCATAGTTATGAACTACAGATGTGTACTATGATATATAATATAAAATATAACGATATATATATAAATAGATAAGTATATATAGTAAGTAGATAATAGAAGAGTTAGCAGAATTTAAGTTATATAAATGAATATAATATATAGGTAATAGATATGGATATATTAGATAAGAGTGAGTAAGTAATAATAAATAGGGCCTATGATAGACTAGTATTAGTGGAGAATAAAAAGCCGGTCAAAAGAACAAATAAAAATAACGACTCTAGGCCAGACTAAACCAGGAAAGGGCATATAAAATATAATACTATCGGTAGGCCTACATAGGCGAAATATACCTCCAGGCAGAGAGGCCGGTTAGGGAATAAAATAATAGCCAAAAAAATGTAGTACAAAGAAAAGTGTATACGTGCGGGATAAATACAGTATTAGAAAACATAAGAAAGGGAGTAGATAAAAAAAGGTTGAAGTGGATAGAGTATAATACAGGTAACTCGAGTATATACACTAAGTATATAGGTTAGCGCGGTTGCGACTCGCCGGATAATAAGTGAACTCGCTGGTCAAGACACTAAGATAATATAATAGATTAATTATTGCAGGAAAATAATTTTAATTTTACACGGACTATATTCACGAATAAGTTAATATTTATTCATTATAATGGTTTTGCTCATATGATACGATATTTATTACATACAGAAACAAAAATTAAATATTGATAACTTTAATGGTGAAATGTTAATATATTCCAAGGTAAACGGTAAAGAATGTAACGGAAGCTATCGAAGTTAAAAAAAAAAATTTAGTTTCGTAATAAATGTTTTATACGAATGAGTATAATATTTTGGGTTATCGTATTGCCCATCACTGTAGCTTAAACCGATTTTCGATTGTATTTGAAATTTTAGTGCCTTACGCATCGAGATAAGAAATGCTTACCCAGTTTTAGCACGCATATATTTCTTGCATAAGAACGACCTACAGATTTCTGCAATTAAAGGTTACTTATGATGTGTTAACCAAGAAACAATTGAGAATAGTCAAGCATGATTATGAATGGGAAGACAAGGTACGGTTTTGGATAATAAACAAATACAGAATTAAAAAAAATTGTTTACTATTACAATGATAAATAATTGAATCAAAGACTATTGTGAATAGGAGTTATCGCATTGGATAAATTAGTATTTAAGGCTAGATATTAATTGAATGAAAGAAAACATTGCAAATATTACCTAAAATTTTCTTCAAATTTAAGGATACCAAATTACCCATGTGATGATGATTTACATTTTTTCGTAAGGACGTGCTTAAATTCGGGCAAGCAGGAGAAATAGCAACCTTACAGAATTTAGGAAACTTCTTACGTTTGGTGTAAGCATTTTACGCATAGTTATGCGCGATAAGCTATTGCACCAAAAAACGAGAGACTACAACACATCGATAGTGCATAATTATATATGTGATTTTATAGACACAGAAATGGACCTCAGAAAAACGAAAAAATGTGAGAACATAAATTGTGGATATGTTAGACCGAAACTGAAATCTGAGCACGAGAGGGTGATCGATTTCGGCAGACTGTATACCTGTGAGAAGGTTCGACATTACACCTGTGACGACTGCAAAGGGAAATTGTTAGAGCTTCTTGCAGTTCGAAATTGTGTGTTACATTATATTTAACGTCAGAGCGCACAGAACCAGAATCGTGATAATGTGCAAAGTGATATCCTCAGTGACTGTGCGGTATCGCAATTCTCGTGTGGAGCGCTGTGGCGGGCGGGCCGTGCAAAAACCACTTCGGAGTGGCCAGGGCGAAGGAAACCGGGAAAGAGGTGAGGGAAGCCGGGGTGGGTATACGAGGTGGGGGGCGACCGCGGGAAGAACAGAGTCTCAGAAGCGCATTTAGAGGAAACTCTGCTCAGCACCCACAGATTGACCAGGTGAGGAATCAGAAAAGGTATGCGTCTGGAAGAACAAAATGCGGAAGAAATAGAGTGAAAAAGTGTGTAGGGGAGGTGGCTCTGAAAGTGCTAATGCTAGTCCTAAGTAGATTGTGTACGGACTATATGAATACAGTGGTAGAAGTGATAAATAGGAAATATTATTGCCATTAATGGTAACAGGGACTAGTGGAAGTAGTATACTGATTAGTCCGGAAAAAAAAGTATAAATGACACACACCAAGGCGTTTATGACAAGCGGCAGCTAACCGTACGATACCAATTTAAAAGATCGGAACGGATGGACCACAATAAAATCTTCCGACACTAAAGAGACAAATAATATATATATATAATCCGGATCAAAGCGGGGGCGTGGTCACAGATATCAGATATGCGTAGAAGAGACGCGGCACCCTACGCATTGAAAAGGGAAAAATTACGCAAGACGTTAGGGTATATGTATATTATACTATATTATATAAGAACTCACTCAAATAAGTGAGCTAATGACCAAGTGCGGCGGTCAAAAGGCCAAAGCCTATAGAATAGAAATGTAGTATCGGAGAGGTACAAGTGCCAAGTTATACTGACGGTGGAGTATGGCAATTAACCCACCCACGCCATGAGAAAATATGGGGAGGTGACCCTACTGGTATTGGGGGTGAGGTAGGTAGGTGAGCAAGCTAAAGTAGTATAAAAATAGAGCGCGTTCTATGCACTAACGTATACTAATGAGTGCTCGAAAAAAAGTATTGCATGTCATTAATAGAGAGTGTATATATAGACTGTGAAATATAAGGGATCAATGAGTTACTGAAAAAATATAAATATGTAATTGTATATTAAATGGAATTATTATATCTTAAAATACAGGACGATATAGCAAGTAACCTAACTTTAATAAAAGGAAAGGCGTGGGGTCCCACTCAATTGATAAAAAACCAATTCCGTAGTAATATAAAGAATATAAGTAATATTAATAAATAAATATAAATAAGAAATTAAGAAATGAATAAAAATCATAAGTGAGTAAGAGTAAAAATCACATACAGTCTAATGATATATATAAATGAATGAATATAATTAATAATTATAATGAATAATAATAAGAATAAATAACTGAGGATACAAATAAATGTTTAGGTAATGCCACTGTAATTAATAATCGAAATCACTTGCACATCAACTCTATTACTATGATTAGCATATATTAAGTCCTATGTATGTGATGGTAGAATGATATTCATTATTTTCATTTGGACTATCTATATATCCTATTATTATAAATTTATTGATTATTTTTATGATATCGATAGTTTATAAATGGATTAATTATTCATTTATTCTCATATTAAATAATTAATTGATTAATTTGATAGAACTTACATTCATCATAATATTAATTATTAATATATATTAATTATTATTACCTTAATTAATTATTATTAATTATTATTAATGGAGCTGTTTAGAGATTAAAAATTGTTAGATAATAATATTAGGATGACCCCTTTAAACTTTTTACGTAGTTTTAAACTAAAATATATACCAGACCCACAAACCATCAGATCTGACGCTCGTTTCTTAAACTACTATATTGTATATACACTATGTGCCACGAGTGAACATTTCACGTTGTTCGTAATGTATATATTATTTTAATGCAACTAATATTAACTGCAAGTAAATGACTGCATTTAGTACTACTAGCTCAATCAATCTGCAGTATTAGTGAGTTGAATAATAGGTGAAAAGTCTGTAAATAAAATGTAATAAATGTGGAAGATAACATTACTTACATTTGATCTCTCTCGTACGACGGAACTCAATATATTTACAACATATTTGTTACTTACGACCCTTTTGCCTCACCCCCTCACCCCCCAAACATCCCCGTTTAACTGTTAAAGTTTTTGTTAATGAATTCAATTCACATACTTCCAGGAATTATTAAATAGATTAAGGTGAGTACTCAAACATGCACCCTCATGGAGGCAAGAAATAAAATGGATTTGATGATATAAAAACTTATATAATAGTTCAACGTCAAGTTTTAATTTTAATATATCTTATATATATAGAATATTTTATAGTAATATATAAAATAATATATTAATTAATATTAATAGGCAATTAATTAAATATAATAATATTACTATAAAATATATAATTATAATAAAAATAATGTATATAAAATTAAAGTAATATATATAAATAGTATAATATATAAAATTTAATATAATAAATAATACTAATTAATAGATATATATATAAATATATATAAATATAGATTAGTTATAACATATAATATATATTATATATATTAATTAATATATATATAGATTATAATATCTATATATATATATATATATATATAATAATAATAGTATACAATATTTATATATATATATATAATAATAATATGTAAATTAATATACTATATATATATAATAATATATAATATATATATATATTATAATATTATATATTATAATAATATCAATATATATATATATTAATTTATAATATATTATATATATATATATATTAATCAAGTCATATACTATACTAGTATATTATAAAGTATAAATATATAGAGAGAGCCGCACACTACACCGCGCTAACATCTCTGCAATCGATCCACTCAATAGGATAAGGCTAGTATACTTCATCATCCCTTAGATGAGTCTGCGTACGAGTCAGGCTCATACCCTAATAATTACTATACCCGGTAAAGTACCGAAGTCATTATAATATAATATATAATTATATATATATATTATATACTATATTATATATATAACTATAATAATATTATAATATATATATTAATATATTACATAATAATATAATATATATATATATATTTAAATATATATATATATATATATAATATTATAGTATATAAATAATAGTATAATATAATAATACTATATATAATAATATATCTATAATAGAATTACTATTATGATTACTATATATATACTTAATATAATATATATATATTCAATCATATACTATGATATATATTATTAATAATATATAATATATATTAATTATACTATATATATATTAATATATATATATATATATTAATATATATATTGCGAATTATATAGAATTATATATTATATTAATATGACTAATATAGATATAGGATAAGGAAATATATATATCTACCGTACTATATTAGAAATAGGTTAACCCGTGATCTCTCAATATATATATATATATATTAATATATAATTATAATATAATATATAAAAATATTAATAAAATATAATATATCCAACATATTATAATAAGTATAATACCATAACAAGGATAGAAAAATATAATTAAAGTAATATATAAAGATAAAACTAGAAAAAAATATAATTATAATTAAGAGTTTCACATATATAAATATAATAGATAAAGTAATATAAATATATGATTAAAAGATGAATATATCAGATATATATATATATATCAAATAAAAATACATTCACTTATATATTAATATATATAATAATAGTAATATATAAGTTAATATATTAATAATAATGATATATATATAATATATATGTAATATAATATAAGATTTAAATATTATATATATTAATAGATGATAATAATATATATAATATAGAATAATGATATAATTATAATAAAAAAATAATAAATAAGATAATAAATATATATATAATATATAATATATAATAAATAATATAATATAATATATAATATATTATAGAAATAATTATATATATATATCATAATAATTAAAATAAATAATATATATAATTAAATAATTATATATATGATAATGTAATATAGTAAAGATAAAGAATATTTATATATATATATATAGAAAATTATATATATTAATACTTATATGTGGAATGATTTGCGTTTTGAATAAACGATATAAATAGTTACTGGCGAATCTGAGATGAGTTTGGAATGAGTGAAGGATTAGGTAGGTAGAAGAAGATATATAGGTAACAGATGAATATATATAGGTGTAGTTAAAAGGATGGGTGAAAGTAAACGTTGATATTATATAGCAGAGTAGATAGTAAGTATAAAGATGATTATGGTTTGACTGAGGATGTTATTATATACTAACTTTCAATTGGTGAAGTTATGGCTAGATGATAGTATGCCAATGACGTTGGAATTAAGTGTATGTGAGTTTAAAAATATTAGTATAGCTAAGGAATTAAGTGATGTGATTGGGATGAGTAAAGGGAACGGGTATGATGTTAGCAGAGTGTAGATAGAGATGAAGATTAAGTGAATGCAGGAAGTGGCTGGTGCAATTATTAAATCGTTGTCGTGAATATGTCAAATGGGGACTAGAGTCTATGAGTGTGCTATGATATAGAGTAGAATCTTAATGAGGGTTATGTGTTACCTATTTATAGATGTAGTAATAAGTTAGTGAGACTATGGTCTGAATTAAGTATATTTAAGAAGTATTAAATTATAATTATGTACAATGTATTCAGAAGGACAATCTTAGGGGTGGATGTGTACTATTATAGGTGTGAGAAGAGAATGTGATAATGGAGGATAATGAACGCGTAATTCAAAGAGTTTATGTGTTGGTGTGAAGAAAGGGGTAAACATGAGAGAATAAATGAAAGTAATGTTGAGAATGGTATTGGTCATTTGTAGAAAGGATGAGTATGATATTCGGAGAGTCTGGGTAGATTAGCGATGTGTTGTTGGCGGAGTGTGTTGGAACGACCGGCGGGAGAACCGGAAGAAAAATGTATGATTAGAGAAGTCACACACAAGAGAGTTAAAGACGAATGTGTAAATAAATTAGAAAGGAGAAGAAATGATATGAAGAGGTTATTAGGTAGTGAGGACTAAGAGGAAATAGGTGGAGACATATAAAGGTATAGGTATAGTCAGTATATGAGAAAAATAAACTCACTGTTTTTACAAAAAAACCAAAAACCATATGGAGATTAATATTAAATAAAAGAACAAAATTAAAACCAATTGTTTTTTTTGTATGTTTTGTTTTTTATTGAATAAAGAGTATTTTTAATGGCTGCATTAAGAAATCTATGAATTAGTATCATTATTTTGCTAAATTTAAAAAGAGATTAAAGGATTAATAGATTTTAAAGCAAAAAACAATACATGAGGAAATTACATCGTTATAACATGTGTCTAAATAACATATTTATAAATAATCACTTAATATTTGCATGTAGAAATAACACAAACTACACAAATTTTCGTATGAAAGATGTTAAATGAGTATAAAATATATTAATGTATTTTTGAAAATCAAGGAAACATTAAAACTCAAAGTAAAATTAAGAGGAGGATTAATATGTATAGATATATAAACTACTAATCTCTGAAAAAAAGGTGTATAGATTATATATATTATTATTTTACAAACAAAAAAAAAAAAAAAAAAAAAAAAACGCATAATAAAAAAAAAAAAAATCTCAAAATTAACCATATCAATATGAAATAATTGCTTTTAGAATAATTGTTTGAAAACATTTTGATGTATGAAATGTAACGAAATTTAATATAGATATGTAATATAATTAAGGTTGAAAGTTTTATATTTAATAAATAATAAGTGCATAATTAGATATAGTTATAATGATATATATATAGGATATATAAGATATATATAGATAGTATACATATAAATAATAATTATATAGTATATATATAAATATGATATATTAATATATAAAGAGATATATATATAAAACATAAATATAATATATAATAATATTTAATATTTATATATTTATAGAGAGAGAAGAGAGAGAGAGAGAAGATAAACAGTAAAATGAAAAATAAAGAGAAGAAGATTATAAAAAAGAAGATAAGAGAGAAAGATGATGAAGTGTAAAAAGATAGACGTGATGGGAATGGCGGAGATTCGAATGAGAGAAGATGAGAGAGAAGAGAGAGAAGAGAAAATGAAGAGGAAAGAGAGAAAAGAGGAACGCTGAGATATAGATAATAGATAAAGAGAAGGACGAGAGCGAGAGAAAGAGAGAGAGAGTGAGAGAGAGAGTAATTAGAGAGTAAGACCAAGAAAGATAATAAGAAGAGAGAGATAGAAGAGAGTAGAGAGAGATCTATTAAAAGTCATACTGAATGTATCAGTTAAGGAAAATATTTATATACAATAAATAAAAAACATTCAATTTCCCATGTTTCCTGATAACGTATGTTTTATTTCTTAATGTTCCTTTTCAACTAATTCTGAAGCCTCATAAAAACCCTTTCAACATTTGCATTTGATGAAGTTGGTTTAGATCTAATTAACTCTATTATTTAATAATATTAATCCTCTTCTCATCTAATTTTATCTATTGAGAGATCAGTAGTAATCAAAGATGAAAGGAGTCAACTGATGAACAACACAGATATAGATTATCAATAGATAGTAACTTTCATATTGAATAAGAGGAAGGAGGAAATTATATTGCTATTAAACTTTATACAAAGAATGAGGACATTCAATTACCAGGAATAACTCATTTTCCATAAATTTCCATTGTTTCATTGATATATAGACTCTCTCTCTGTAAAAGTACTGCGAGTTCTGATAATATCTATGGGTTAAATAATATACGCCAATAAAGTTGAGACTTTGCATATGACATAAAATGTGGAGTATCGATGACCATACCTCTTTTTAACTTTGCTATAATTACTTGTCTGTTGAGGGAGCTCCGATTAAAGTGACTGTTCTTAGCTTCCATGTTCATATGTATGTTTGCGCAAATATAAACAGACATCACTTAGTTCGATATAGTCATTGCGGACTTATCTAGCCTTGAGTTTAATGTATCCCGGTGGGCCAACACTCCACACATAGATGTTTTATTATTAAAACTTTTGACAATTGGCAGTACGGATGGAGGGGATACTAGAAAGTAATTAACTATTGCCACATGAGGCTCGAAACAAGAATCTTAATGTTTTAAGACAGTTTAAAATGACTAGATAGATGATTATTAAGTTAGAATAACTATTAATATAGATTATAGCTCAGATAATTTATAGGAGTTTAAGTATAGATAGTATATAATAAGTTAATACCCATAAGACGGATGTATATATTATATAGAGAGATAATATTAATAGATAATATATATATATATGTAGTTTTTGATATATGATATAATAAATATATATATGTAATAGATATATATATATATATAGATTATACTACAGAGACGAATATAAGTTATTGACATATATTATATAGAATATATATAGAGAGTTAAATATATATATATATA
>JABUQX010065371.1:0-18141 GCA_015478945.1 Trachelipus rathkii | reverse complement strand
CTGCACCTCAAACAACATGCCTAGAACATTCACCCACCTTTATATACACACACCCACCCTTAACGACCTGTCCAATGGATACAATACACCAAACCTAGCTCACACATACACAGTCCTACACACACTATGGACACTCTATTGCACACACGACAGCCGGCTAGGCTATTTATACACCACACATACGCTAGGTTTTTATACACACATACACCTACCCATAGACTCTTACACTCCACATATGACCTACACACACAAACAACACATACCTAGACACAGACACCACCCTTGATACAGTATACAGCCTTGCTCACACATAACTACACCCTACCAACACATATATTATTATAATATATATATTATATTATATATATATATTATATATATATATATAATATATAATATATGTATATTATATATGATATATATATATATATTACACCTGCTTTGTACTTAAAATGAAAAATGAGTCATGTATCGGGAACGGTTATCCAAGAGGAGCGTTTCTGTGGTAAAGCTCATCAGTCCGACTAATTCACAATTGATGAGTCGAGTACTGAGGCCATGTAGTTACACTTTAAAACACGAATAAACCAATAACATTAACAAAATTAGAATCTATTAAGAAGTTTACCAATATAAAAAATGAAAGAATGAGGAATGAGAAAGGAAGAAAAAAATCCAGAGTGTATTATTATATAAATTCATTTTATTTTACTACAACTGTAGAAATTTTATTAAAAAAATTACTTAAAAACCATAAAGCAGTAAATCAGTTAAATCATATGGAGTGTTACTAACCTTAAGGATTAGTGTGCTTATTGTTTTATGCTTTACTGCTTTTAACTCATGTTTTCTGCTTTAACTAACTATGTTTTACTGCTTTAACTCACACTTTTATTAAAAATACATACCTTAAAGCAGTATAAATCAGTAAATCAATGTGGTTGGTTACATAGCAACAAGGGGGATAGTATGCATTTTTTTTACTCTTTACTGCTTATTAACTCATGTATTTCACTGCTTTAAACTACATGTTATTACTGTTAAATCATATATTTTTAACATTTACTACCTTAAAGCAGTAAATCAGTAAATCAATAGAGGTACTTGCACCAAGGGGATTAGTATTGCTTGTTTTACTTATTTTACTGCTTTAACTCATATTTTACTGCTTTAACTCATATGTTTACTGCTTTAACCCCATATATTTATTAACATTACATTACCTTAAAAGCAGTAAATCAGATAAATCAATAGAGGTGTGACCTTACACCAAGGATGTTTAAGTTTTTTTTTTATCTCTTTTTTTCTGTAAGTGATGCTTTTTAGATTACTTCTGCTGACAGTATGTGTCTTAATATGTATTCGTGTTAACTCATGTTACTGCTTTAACTCATATTCTTTACTGCTTTAACTCATACTAATCCTGCTTTAACTATATATTTATTAACATTATGTCGGTATTCGTTGTTTTATTAATATTTTTATTTATTTTATTATTATTTTTATTATTTATTATTATTTTATATTTTTATTATTTTATTCTTATTATTATATATACTCTAGTCCGTTATTTGATTCATGACCTATGTTTATTATTATTTAGAACACATTACATTCACTATGACACTTATACCACCATTCACTATGACACTTACATTTACCATAGACAGCTTACATTTACACTTATACACACAGATCCACAACACAACACACACACCACACACACACACTTTACACTACTATACACACATTCACTATGACCCTTATACACACACACATTCACTATGACACTTACATTTTACCATAGACACTACATTTCACTTACACACACACACACACTCACACACAGAGTTTACTTACACACGCAGATTACTTACACTCACACAGATTTACTTTACACTCACACACAGATTTAATTACACTCACACAGATTTACTTACCCTCACACACAGATTTACTTAACACACAGATTTACTTACACACACAGATTTACTTAACACACACAGATTTACTTACACTCATCCATACAGATATACTCTACACACACACACAACACCACACACACACACACTCACTTACCCATATAACGTATAATTTATTAAAAATTTTATGTTTTAATTAAACACGTACATTTATCTTACTCATTCAAATATAACTTAAATTTATTTTCAAAAGTTTCTTAAAATCTATAATAAATCAATCATTATCTTTGAACAAGAATTTATTATTAAACTTTTATACTTTTTGTTTATAATTTTTAAACTATCAAGATTTTAAAAAATAACCTTACTAAAATTTATGAAATTTTATTTAAAAACATTATACTTTACGTACCTTAAAGCAATAAACCAGTAAATCAGTAAGGACAGCCCTAGCACCCCTCTACACCAAGCTATGCCACGTTTTGTTCTATTGAACTTACGCCCTTTACATCATCTTTTAGCCATGTAAATAGTATAAAATCACACCACCAATAAGTTCTTCTCTGCCTTACACGATAACATGTATTTTATTAAAATCTTGCTAAGTTCTTATTTAAAATAACAATTATTCACTGTACATTTATATTATTCGCTCTATGTTAACTAAAAATATTTCAAAGGTTTTTTAAATAATTCCGATTTTCTTTATTATGATTGATTATTATTATCTATGTACAATGACAATCCATCACGAGAAAACACAACAACCCGCACTTCCTTACAGATACGAACTGACCTCTCTCTGTAAAATGTGTTGAAATAACAACTTTAGACCTAAAATTAGGATAATCCTCTTTTTGTAGCCCGGGGGCGATTTAGGCTAAATTCCAGGCAAAATATATATTTCAAACTGACCTTTTACTGTAAAATGTGGTGCAATAACTCCTTAGGCTAAATTTAGGCCTAAATTTAGGATAAAGCCTATTTTGTATTTCCCATGTGATTTAAGCTACAATTACCAGGTGCAAAAGTAATTTCCAGTCATAGACAGATCATTGTTATTTTATTATTTTTATAAAGATATTTCAAACTGAACACATGCTGGATCGGTAAGATTCTTTAAGCAGGTAAGAAGGAAATGTTTTCCTTATTGTGATTGGTCCGATATCTTATTCTCTATATGACTCGTATACCACAAAGCATACTAGGGGGTGTCAATTGTTATAAATACAAATCCACCAATTTGGCTTAAGTCAAAATAATGATATAATATTATATATTATATCATAGTATATATATATATATATATATATATATATTATTATATAATATATTTTATATATATATATATATAATGATACCAAAAACCATCCACATGCCATTATAACTAAGTATGAGTCACACATGCCATCTAAACTTAATAGCTACTAATAACTAAAACCCGCCAATTTGCTTCGTCAAATATATAATATCGATTTACCCAACCCATCATTAAAGGAACTCTACTTTTCTTGAATGTTGCAATCGAGTCACACTCTCAACAAACCTCCTCTGGCAGACTATTCCCAAATTTAACAACCCTATTTACTGCAATGCATGCTTTCTTATTCAACGATGGCATCTGCTTTATTCTTCATTTGTCTTATATGCCCTTGGTCACCTGTCACTGTTTCTACTATGAAAAATTATATTAGTCTCTGTAATTTATCCAAGTAGATGAAATATTTTGAAGACTTGCTAATTCATGGTCCCCTCTGAGAAATCGCCTTTCTACAGAAAACTATTTCCTAATCCTTCAAGCCATCTTCTCATAGGCTCGTTACCCTCAAAACCAGAATCATCCTTGTTGCTCTATGCTGCACTCTCTCTGGGATAATAAGATCTTACTTTAAATAATGGGCCCAAACTTGTGCACAAATACCCTATTACTGGCTTAACATAGCTATTATACAGATTACTTATTACTTCCTTGCTCTTTGTAAACAACATTTGTGATTTATTTATGCCCAGCAATCCTTATTAGCTTTATTTTTAAATTCCACACAGAACGATTACCTCCATTCAACACATTACTGCTTTATAATCACACCTAAATTTTTTTTCTTGGTCCACAGACTCAAGCCAATCCCCATTTTCATATTGTAGTTAAAACTTTTATTGAGTAACCTAGGTGAGACTTACACGTTATTACTATTAAAATTCATTTGCCACTTAATCTGCCCACCCAAGGAAGTTTATCAAGATCATTTCTGAATCTTTATGCATCCTTCACTTAATCCTAACTGAGTGAGGTAGCCACTGTAGTATCATCTGCAAACTTAGAAACCTCGCATTTATAAGTCTCTAGTCTAAATCATTTATATATATGAGGAACAATTAGTGGCTCCAGCACTGAACCCTGTGGGGACACCACTCTATCACTATTTCCCATGATGATTATATTCCCATTTAGTTTTACACACTGTTTTCTATTCCAAGCCACTCTTTAATCCAACCAATGTACCACTCCACCAATATCCATTGCAATAACTTTTCATCAGCCTTATGTGGGGAACCTTTATCAAAAGCTTTGCTAAGTCTAAATATATAATATCACTGGATCTCCTCGGTCAATGCAGTCATTAATGTATTCCATGAAATATCAAAAGGTTTGTCTTATAGCATACCTACCCTTTCAATGAACCGTGCTGGGAGTATACAATACCTTGTTATCTTTCTAAATATTTCTCTAGATGACCTTTTAAGTAACTTTTCCAGAACTTTACACCAAGATGTTTAGCCTATTGGCCTATAATTTCCCAGAATCTTTCCGTTACAACCTTTTCTTATAAATAGGGCACAACATCATGCTGTGTTTTCCAGGTCATCTGGTACCTCACCAAATGTCATAGAACCATCTAAAAATCAAATACAGTGCCTTTTGCAATTCTACCATATATACCATCTTTCAGAATTCTACCAAATATCCCATCAGGCCCTGCAGCTTTACCTGGATCAATATGGTCTAATAAACGTTTAATTCTTTTTACGTCAAATTTATTATTATTAAGGTCTATTTTGTTACATGCATACAAGAACTATTATCTCCAAACTATTATTCTAATCTTTCCTTGTAACACTAAAGCAAAATATAGATTTGAAAATGTACTGCACAACTCTTATCTGAACTCACTATAATTTCATCAATTTAAAATTGGACCATTGTCCTTTTACTTTTAAATTTATGAAAGCTAAAAAACTTCAGGTTCTTATTAATATTCATTGCTAAATTAATTTCTGCCTCTCTTTTTGCCTTCTTTTATGGACTGGTTAAGTTCATTTTCTATTTTTCCTATAATTTTTTAAATAATCCTCCCTATTTACCCTTGAATATTTTAAAAATCTACGCTTTTCATTCCTCATTTATTCTCTTATCTCTCATTTCTTCACTCAAACAGGTATTCTCTTCGCCACCCTAATGGGCTTATCTTTAAAACATGCTGACTGTATATTATTAAAATTTGCCTTAAAATGTTCCCACATGATAACACAGTTTTGGTCTTTAAAATCTTTATCCCAGTCAGTTTATTAAATAAGCATGTCTCGTAATTTGGTTAAAATCACCATTCGGAAATCCAGATCCTTTCCTTTATTTAACTTGCATTTGGGCCAGGTATCACATTTATATAAATCTAATTAACTATGTATGGTCACTGAGTCCTAAATTCTCTCACTCTTAACTTCGCACCATAACTTTCATTGTTAGTTAAATATAAGTCTATAGTGCATTGAGTCTTGTTGGTTCACTGGGACATCTGGCTACAAAAGAGTTATCTAGTATTATACAATTTATAGAATACTGAACTTACTATGGTCGCGGTATTAGACAAGGAATCCCATTGAATGCACAGGAAAATTAAAATCACCCAGTATTACCGTATACCTTTTTCTTTACTGTGGCATGCATTCTCAATTTCTTTTTCACCATTCTGAGTCTAATTTTGACTCTGGCCAGCGAGGCTCTATAAAAATGCCTTAGTCTATATGAGTTTATGAACATAAGGATACTCTACCATACTGATGCAATATCATGATTAGTTTTAAAAGTAGCCATTATACAGTTTGATATGCTTTTAATTATAAAAGTTTCAACCCCCACCCATTCTTCTCATCTTACGCTGGTACTAAATAAGTGAATAACCGTCATATTTCTATATATTGTTCAAATTTAGTTTAATTCTTCATTAACCCATGACTCAGTTATGCAAATAATGTCTAGATTCCTCATATGTGTATAACTAATCAGGACTCATCTTTTTATATTTTCTAAAGGCTAAAAAATTAGCATTTGTTTAAAAGCATTGGATTTATTCGAAATGTGCTATTATTTATTGCTATCATCCTTATATGAGTCTGTAACAACACTAGTTTATTATTATCTCACCACTATTACAGTTAACATTGCTATTATTCGTATCCCGATTTAGCCCATCATCACCCTAAACTTTACCTAGTTTTTTGCTAAACAAGTCTCCAAACCTGGGATGGCACGAAAAAATCAAACCTTTACGACTCAAGTGAACTCCCATCTACTGCAAAAAAGAATCTTTATCCAGAAAATTCATCTTCCCCCAACCCAATTTTCCCCAAAAAACGTAATATTTTCTGAAAAACAATAATTCTACCCTTTCATTTACACGCTAAAGCCGCCATCCCCCATTCCCTGGGGGACCTTTTTTTTTTGGGGGCAAAAAACCTTAAACCTAGGTAAAATCCCAGAAATCATGCATCTTCTTCCACTAGCTTTCACCTTCTGAATCAATCTCCTATAATCTGGCTATTAAATTCATCTTCGACCTTTCTATAGTCTATATCATTTGTACCCCACCCATGCCACAAAAGCTATGAATAAACATTATAGAAAGTCACTCTAACCGTTCTTTATCCTATCCCACCAGGATATCATCACCTCCTAGGCACCTGCGATAACATACTTCTCATATCCGGTTTTCTTATTATAATCTTACTATTGAAAAGTCATATCTAGGTATCGTGTCATAGAGTCTCCAATTAGCAATGTATCAGTCTTCCCTTTAGAAAACTCAACATTACCATTGGCACTCACTGATCCCTCCATATCTGGAAGACAGTCGAACCTGTTACTGCAGGTCATAGGCTGATTGACTTTCGAGATCCTCATCTTTAAAATATTATTTCTAATTCCTACAACTCTATATTCATCTGCAGACCTATTTTCAACTACTTTATCCTTTTCCCCCTCATCTTCCTGCCTAGGTGAATGGTATAAAATACACATCCAGAGCTAAAGTTTAAAAAATCATTAGGTGTAAAGCAATTTTTTGGGGGGGAAATTATCTTTAAACTCAGATGATTACAAGTTACATCATTGGCAAAAAGAAAGAATAAATATCATTAAGAGAATCAAATGTGAATTTGAACATAGGTAATTTCTATAGCTTGCTTATACATGACTTCAAAGTGACTTGGCATACCATAACATTTTACTATTCCAAAGAGTTTCAAGTTTATAATTTGAACTAGGGATAGGCCGGATAGTGAATTAGCCGGATACCGGACACTCCATTAGTCAACCCAAAACGGAGTCTTTTAAACTGATACAATCTACCATCCGCCTCAAAGGCGGTATATGGACGATCATCCACATGAAGGGGAACAAGATGATATGCACTCTTAAGATCAATAGTGCTAAATATTTTATAGCTAGACACTTTATTTACCACATCCACTACATTAGGTAAAAAAATTTTGCATTCAAATTCTATTTTAAATCAATTTTAAATAATTTAATGTGTTCAGTGAAAAATTTTCTTACATTTTAATTGTAAATAGTTGGCTAATATACTGGAGGGTATGTATAGAAGAACAGTGCAAACCTCTTTGCGACTTCAAAATAGATCTTGCTATGGGTCTTATAAAATCTAACTTCTCAATAACTCCAAAAAGAGGTCGATCAAGTTTAGATGAACCACCAAAGAAGAAGAATAAAAAAATCGTTACTCAGCCAACAGAGTCGTATAGGTATGATAATGTGGCTCATTTCCCAAAATGCATCCCGCAAAAAAGAAGATGTAAGGCTTGCGTAAAAGCTCACACAAGAATAGAGTGTGTGAAATGTAATGTGGGGTTATGCCTTACACAAGGCAGAAACTGCTTTTTCATTTCACACAAACAGTAATGATATGATAATATATATATATATATATATATATATATATATATATATATATATTATACTATCATATATATATATATATATTTATATATATATATTATAATATATATAATATTTTTATATTATATATATATATATATATATATATATATATTTGCCATTAAAGGTCATATATTTTGAGATATAAAAATGAAAATGTAGGGAGAATTATATATATATTATTATATATATATATATTTATATACTATATATACATTATATAATATATATATATATATATATATATATATTATTATATATATATATATATAGATCATAAAAGGAAAATTTATTTAAATAGAACTTAACATTCTTCAATGTAAATAAATTCTATTTGTTTTAAGAAAAATCGTCAATAAATTATAAAAAAAAATTTCCATTCAAATTCTATTTTAAAATGTAAGAAAATTTTTCACTGAACACATTTAATTATTTAAAATTGATTTAATTTAGCATTTACATCATCCAATACACAACTGGTAGTTAGTTTATATTATTTAGGCTATTGAAAACTACAAGAAATGGTTATTATTTTATAGTTTATATGTAATGATAGATACCTTATTAAAAACTATTATAAAAAAAAAACATGCATAACCCTTAATGCATTACTTTTTTTTCATAACATTTACATATTATAAGCTTAATAGACCTTTAAAAAAATCAAATCATGTTTACTGGGAGGAGGAAAGGATTAGGGAATGAAATTTTTTTATTTTTAAGAAAATTGTCGTAATTAATGTACAGAAATAAAATTAGTGGTAAGTACAAGGTTTCTAAGTTTGCAGATGATTCAAAAATGGCCAATTCTGCAGTAACAATGTAATGATGAATGCAAAAGATTTTAAATACGGTACCTACATACACTCCTTTGATTAGCAGGAAAGTAAAAAATTAAAATTAAAATGCCTACAAAATAGTGAAAGGTACTTCATGAACATTACTTAAATGAATGATATGGGTATAATTATAAGCAGTAATTAGTGGCTAATCTGGTAATCAGAAACTTTAATCTAATCTAGCATTACCATTTGGTAACATAAGAAAACTGCTAACATGAACAGCTCAAGCGTAAACAAATATCATTAAGAGAACAAAATGGTAATTTGAACATAGGTAATTTCTATGGCTTGCTGGTACATGACTTTAAAGTGGGGTGGCATAGAGTTCACAACTCATCACTCCTCATTTGTTCTATTGAACAATTAACACAAATAATTTGGGTTGTATATAAAGTATACATCCCAAGTTATTTTTGATAATTGTTCAATATCATATGTAGGTAATAAACACCTAAATAATGTCAGTTGCTGATTTCATTGGAACAGTAAAAATGTCAGAAATATGTAATGAAGCAAAAAAAAAAAATGATATCTCTCTCTCTCTCTCTCTTTATTCATAATATACATAAATTTATATTTGGTAGCTATTTGTAAGAAAAATTTATAGAAATAAAAATACTTTTTTTAATATTTGTACTTAAAATTAAACTAATAATAAAATACCAGAAATAAATTTAAAATTTTTTTTTTTTAATATTGTCGACTATACTTGAACTATCCAGTGATATTATTAATAAGCACTACTGAGTAGCCCTAACCTAAATCATATTCAGTGATCCCTTTCCCCACAATGCAATTGGCTTTTTTTGTTTTTTATTTTGATATTTAATTTTCATCAAAATGTTAAAAATATTACAGTGCATATTTCCCAAAAAATTTGTTAAACAAAAAAAATTTTCAGGAAGGTCTTTCTCTAAATTTTTTTTTACTTCAGTTATATCAGATTGTTCTCATTTTTGACCCTTTATCAAAAGTCAAAATTTTAACATTTTGGCTTCTTATTCCCTATAAATATATATATATATTATATATTAATATATAAATATATATATATATTATATATATTATTATATATATATATTTAATATTAATATATATATTAATTTAAATTTATATATATTATATATATTATATAATATATATATATGATATATATATATATATATGTTATATATATATATATATATATATATATATATATATATATAATACTATATATATTAATATATTATATTAATATATAATATGATTATAAGAACCAGTATATAACAACTAACACCCACTAAAACACCACTACTACACCCATACAACCAAACTAACACACTAACAAATACAAGCACAACCTATATATTACATATATAATATTATATATATTTAATATATAATATATATAATAATATAATACTATATAATTAATATATATTCTCTATTAATATATATATATATATATATATATATATATATATATATATATATATGGTAAATATCTAGTACTTTTGTATCTTAAATATTTGTGAAAGAAATCCTTCATAACAAATTTCTAATTCAGAAAAGTTAAGTTTAAAGTTTTTTAAAGAAAAAAAAAAATTTTTTAGTGGATGCACAGGTATGCAATTATTTCAGAAGAATGCACTAAAACTTTTGTGTATAATCTTATACAATTATTTGAACTTAATCTTTTTTATTGTACTTTGTAAAATTTTTTCTATTTTATTTGGTCAATACTAGATAGTTAATTAATTTATAAATGTTATATATTATAATATATAATAATTTAGTATATTTTATATATATATAATCTATATGTTATATAATTTAATATATTATATATATATATATATTATTATATTATATAATATATATATATACTATTATATATATATTAATATATACTATATATATATATTAATACTAGAAATATACTATACTATCATATAGTATATATATATACTTATATGAGCTACTTATATATATAATTATATATTATATATATATATATATATATATATATAATATATATATTATATATTATGAGGATTTGACCGGAATTCCCAGCCGGAAATTGACATTGACCGCTAGAGTGTTGTTGGTGAGTATATTACCGTAAACATTGAATGTTTAGTTCTATTTACTCAAGATGATAGTCTGGGCTCTACAAGCTATATTTTTTTACTAGCAATAAATTAATACCTTCCTTGTATCTGATGCTTATCAAAGATATCAAGTATGTGATTTTAATGGAATATATTTACTTTTTCCTTTGTATAGATTTTAAGGTAAAGTACACAAATTAATCGAAGATAAATTTATAATAATAAACCCGTATAAAATACGTTTAATACAAAAAAAGTCACAATTTATCATCCTTTACAAGCGAACGACTCTAAGCTATTTGTGGCTTTGGGCCTACATTGAACAATATCGCAAATCAGAAATTGTATCTTTATTAATTAAGCTGTGATCCTACAATTTGTTTGGTATCGAAATTTTTTTTCTTTTTACTGTAACTTTGAAAATTTAGCAAATGAATGAATTTTTAAAAAAATTCTTTATTTTATTTAAATTTAATTAACTTGCATTAAAGGAGCGTAATTTAGAACACCAAAAATAAATATATCTAAATATGTTATCTTATATCTGATTGGTTAAATTGATGTTATGCCAAAAGTCGCTTTCTGACGGATTCTTAATTTTCATTGGCTGCCATTTTTGATTTCAAAGTAATTGGTTATTCTAGTTAGTTCCAAGTTTTTCAATTGATGATGCATTAGTAAAATTAAAATAAAAATTTCCTAAATGTACATTATACCTTATTTAAAAGTCATGAATGTGTGTACATAATATTTTTAAACATAAAATTTAAACTTAAAATTACAAAAACAATTAATTCATATGAAAAATAAAAATTGAGTATGCCGTTGTGAATGACTCCAATGTAAATATGTATGCTAAATCAATGCTATAAATTGGAAACTTTTTTCTTCAAAGGTGGCTCCAACGGCATCATTCTCAACGGCATACTCTATTTTTATTTTTCATTTGAATTATTGTTTTTGTAATATTAGATCGAACATAAATGTGATTAAAAAAATATTTATGTACACATAAGTTTAGACTTTATAAATTAAGTGTAATAACGTGACAATTAAGAAATTTTTATTTTATAATTTCTTTTAGCTTGCATATATAAAATTGACAAATGTTACGCAGGCAACATACAATCCAATACCAATTAATTTTGAAATGCAAAAATTGACCAGACCAATAAAATTAAGAATCCCTGTCAGGATAAGACGACATTTGCATAACATAAAGTGATAAAAATCAGATTGTATAAGATTAACATTATTTTAAATAAATTTATTTATTAATGTGTTCCTAAATTACCTATTTAAAATGCTGTTTAATTAAATTTAAATAACAGATTCTTTTTTAAAATATTTTCGTTGCTAAATTTTCAAGTTAAGTAATGAAATAGAAATTTTCATCAGATTACGCAAATACAAATTGAAAGATCACAGCTTAATTAATAAGTAACCACGCTCTCAATCCTGTGATTTTGTTCACGCTAGGTCCAAGCCCCAAAGCCACAAATAGCTAACAAATAGTCTCTTAGTAGTCGTCTTAGCTTGTGTTGTATTAATTTAATTGTGATTTTTTTTTTGTAAAATAATTTTAAACGTGGTATGTATTCACAATTGATTTATGAATAAATATAACACACTTTCTTATAATAACAAAAAAAGGAAAAGAATATTTAACAGATATAAGAAAATAATCCGCCTGTATTGGAAGCAATAGGAGAGACGCAGCAATGAGCCCACATGGGTCTATTGACATAGTAAAACTGAAAAAAGGTTGGAACTGCAACCCCAGTCATCTTGAGTAATAGAACCAAACCATCCAATATGTTCAGGCAAAAACCCCACACAAACACCTAGTGCTTGTCAAAAAACTTACAGAACTATTAACCCTCCAAAATGTCATTAATGTCCAGAATTCCAGGCGTGGTCAATTACCCGGGGTTAAACCTAATAATATATATATACTAGTATACCTTATTTGTTATATACTATCTGTATAATATACAGCATAGTATTCGTCATAAATTACTTACTTATATAATATATATATGACTATCAGACCCTAGTTACACTAATATCTACTATGACTATATAACCTCTATATACTTATACTCTCTCGCTCATATGATATCACATTTGATATGTCTCTCCACTCATTACTCTCTTCTTGGACCGTCAGCAAATAAAACTAAGCCATCTCGATATCTCATGGGAAATTAAGATCCATTGATATTGTAATATTAAATCGCTTAGTTGTAAATCGATTATTTAAATCAGTATCTTGTACTTATGATATGATAAAATACCAAAAATGCGCCCTAGTGTGGCCAATTTGGTGCATTATGCAATAGATCTAGTGCGTTTATTTCTACTTTAGTGCAAAATTTTTAAATGATAAATTATGAAATTTTACTGATTTTTATCCTTGAACCGATCCTATTGCTTATTCATCAAATATTTAAGGATTGACCATTTTTTTTTAACTAAACATCTGATGCTTTCCGAGGACTTCGCGTTGTCGACCAATCCTACACCTCCGGTAACGTCGGCCCATCCGTATGTAGATCTTCAAACGTTATTATTCCGCGTCGGCCTTGTGCTTAAGTTGGAGTATGTCTCAGCGTAAGCTTTAGAATGCCTGAAGCTTGATTTGTTTCGTATATATGCCAAAACGATTGAGTTTCCTAGGCGGTCTTTTTCCTTTTCAGCCCATTGTTTCCATTTATCCTGTGCTGACATAACTTGTAAATCACCGTAGCCAAACAAGTGATTCCAATGTACGTTGATTTTAGATACCCAAAACAGTTCTGTCAGCACTTGATTTAACTTTTTTCCCCGTGATAGTTCTCATAAATATTCGTATATCATAACATATAATATATATATATATAGTATATTATATATTATAATATATATATATATATATATTACCTAAATATAATTATATACCTATAACTACGCTGAGGAAAGACTTTATATTGTTCAATATTTCTGTCCCATCTATCACTTTACCTTATATACTATTACCTATTATAATATACTTACCTATTATATAATATACTACTATCTCCTACTATACTAGATATAGTATATTATATATTATATATATATATATATTATATATAGTATATATATATACTATATATATCTACTTTTAATAAGTTTATTACTTTGATAAAAGAGTAAATTGCATATAGCTTTTGACATATACAAAGCAAATACAATTAATATAACAACTAATATACATCTATATTCAATTAGTATTATAACTCAGACCTGCGCCTATATTCTCAATACCTCAATAGTTATATATTATTATATATATATATATATATAGTAAATAGTATATCTATAAAAGTATATACTATATAAATATAATATACACTTTTTATATATATTAATAGTATATATATATAATACTTATACTTATTTTTATATTAGTAATACTAATATTCTTAGTATTCCCTTTAGTTGTACATCAACAAACGCTGCTACTTCTTCTATACTATACTAATAAACTAATCACATATAAATACTATTTTTTACAACTTTTTCGGCAGCTACTAAACAGCCTATCAGTATCAAAGTTAGCAGCTACGTTTTACGGACACAGTGCTCAACATCCAGTCTAAGTTACAAAGGGCTCACTTCTTACGCGTGCATCCATTTGACAGTCAACGAGCCCCCTAAAAGTTGAGTATTTACCCTTTTAGGGTGCTCGAGCGATGGGGGAGGGATGGGGGACCGTTTCCATACCTCGTAGGGGACGGTCGGAGGAACCCCGCGACACCGAAATACCAAGGGGTTCCGGAGACCATCCCCGAAGAGGGGAATTACAGTTCCCCGTTCCGAGTTCCACATATATGAGGCCGAGCAGACCCTAGAACTCAATGATAATCGGGCGGCACCTACCCATTGGGATTCGTCTAGTGATCATACCCCAAAATAACAATTAAATCCCAAAATGCGAGTACTATAAGGACATTCTACTTGCGACAACACAACCTATTTCATTACTCTAAATAAAATCCGTCCACACACACCCACATTTAGGGACCAGGTGTTACTACATTAAATATATAACAATTAGATATATATATATACCAGATACTATAT
Source organism: Trachelipus rathkii (assembly GCA_015478945.1). Classification (NCBI taxonomy): domain Eukaryota; kingdom Metazoa; phylum Arthropoda; class Malacostraca; order Isopoda; family Trachelipodidae; genus Trachelipus; species Trachelipus rathkii. The sequence goes on along the minus strand of JABUQX010065371.1, from coordinate 2,945 downwards.
ACTAGTATTATTACTATTATACTAATATTATATCTATCATACTTATACATATATACTATATATATATCTTATTCATATATATATATTAGAGTGAGTATAATTATATATATATATATATTAAGCGGAGTCATGAGATGGTTATATAGGTCTGATATATATACCTTATTGAGATATAATATATATACGTACCTGGCATATATATATATATAGGATGTGTAGGTCGAGAGTGAGTGCGTGTAGGTCTAGGCTGCCTACTATAATATATAGGTATCTATAGTATTAGTTATTTCATTAGGGGTTAGTCGTGAGTGATGAGAGATATACTGCTATGTACCTATAGAGTGAGTGAGTGAGGTATATATCGGTGTAGTATAGGTAATCTTAATAATACACTTATACGCGGATAGTAGGGTTATATATAGTAGTGATCTATATGATATATATCACAAACAATATTTTATTATTATTATATACTTATAATTAATATAAAATATAGTAATATTATAATATAATATATAATTATAATATATATATATACTATATAATATTAATATTAATATACTTATAAGTGACTATATATATATTACAATATAAATATATAAATATAAGGCTGTGAGTAGTGATTAACTATATCTATGTAGGAGTATAGATTTAAATATACAATCATTATCCCTTATATAATACTATATACTATCACGCGCGAGGTTGTAGTGCCAATATATATATAACTAAATAATAATTATTATATATCTTACGTATATATACCCTAATATAGTATATATATAGAATACTCAATCTATCGATATATCAGTAGCGGTATGTTGTGTAGGATCCGATTTACTACATGTGTATCTGATATTCCCAAATAGTCTAATTTTCTGATGCGAGGGCGTATAACACGGTGACAGTATTTGATTATTATTTATTCGAATAGTCCCAACATTATATCGGGCAAAATAAACTTCTAAAAAAAAATTAAGTCTGCAATGTAAAGAAATTGATGCTAAGCTAGTCTTAGCCTATATATATATACAAATCCCTCTTACTACTCCCTATTACCCAACATAAGTCCATCCCCCCTAATTATATATCTTAAAAATCTTAATCTTACTAATCCAAATCTACACCCCCCACTCGAACCTCTAACCTACCCTATTCCTCCCCTTACATACTCACTTTTACCTATCCATCCTTCATAACTACTCATAATCCATCTATTTTAACTACTAATCCCCTAAGGATTATCAGTGAGGTATTTTAAGCCTTACCTTTTTTATTCCTGACTAATCATTCTCTCCAATACTGCCGCTCCATCCATAATAATTATACCTCTACACTCCCTACCCTATGTATCCTGCGCAATACTCTTCGCCCACACCTAATATAGGACAATATTCATCCGCCTAAATACAATTAACCCCAGTATCATGGTTCATCTTTCTCCACTTCCTTATCATATACCCATTTATGTCATATTCCACCCGCCCTCCCCTCCTTCAACTACTAATTTCCTTCAATGTACTATCACTAACATCTAATCTTCCATAAACCAACATTGAATAGCCACGGCAGACTAATTACATCACCCCTGTACTATATTTATAACACTTCTAAGTTCACTCTACTCAGCCACCCCATAAATCATCCTCTAACTCTCTCCCTAACCCTTTTAACTCTCTCACACACATTCTACTATTTCTAGATAAAATGCTCGCTGATTTAACTACTTTACCTATTTAATTTAACCCTCCCTAACTCTCATATATTATTTCGTATCCATACACCACTCCTACTAAATTATTCACCTCTTTCCACTATCCTATTAATATCATATATTCGCAATTTCTTCATTAAAATCTTTAAAATAAATAACACCCATATAGCACTTTTCTCATTTCCTATCTCTAACATACTTTTAATATCTCATCTATTAAGAGAGTATATATAATTATATATAAAATAATACTTATTATGTTGATGTTGATACTTACAGTTACCTCTTCCCTCTTACCCTTATATATAATAATTCCTCCCCTTTGAACCATCTCTCATCCCCCATATCTTCCCTTATTATACCTTTAATAACTATCTCTAACCTACTCATATCTCACGATCCTCAGTAATATATTATCCTACCCATCATACCACTACATTTCCCCTACCACATATCGATTATTAATACAAGTCATATATTACTATATACCCTTCTTATTAATAATTATTATATATAACCCGCATTTCCTAATATATTCATAGATATATATCTATCACCCTTCCGCTCTGTATATTACATGCGGGAAACCCAGAATCAACCCTCATTCCTCCAACCTATTATCCAATTGCTTAACTCACTCTACAAAACTTAACATCACTCCAAAACACCTTAATCTTTTAACTCATTTACTTCTGAACTTAAGATAATATTACCTATTACGGCGCACCTCCTCCACCCCTCATACCACCCTTCCTGTATGAGATTTTTACACATTTATCAATACATCTCATCTCATCTCAACGCAGAAGACGACTTGCGGAATTTATACTCTACAATTGTCTATGATATCTTACTTTATCCTTTTTATACTCATAATATGATTCACCTTAATAGATATAATTTACCTCCATTTGTCATATATATTTCATCTATCCCTCCCTCCCCTCCCCAATTATCATTCCCCTAATTCACCTAATACTCATACATAGCAATAATCTTTCTCATCCCCTTCCCGCCTCACCCCATATACTCCTCTATTCAATATATTCACACTATAAAATACTCCCCCCACCTCTTCCTCACTCCTATCCTTCCTCCTATCTCCATACTCCCCCATCTCGCTCCTATACTTATAACTATTCCCTCTCTCCCCCAATACCCCCGCCTTCCTATCTGCCCTTTTTTTTTTCTATACTTTATATAATCTCTTTCCTAAAATCTCTCTTCTTTT
>JABUQX010065370.1:25000-29450 GCA_015478945.1 Trachelipus rathkii | reverse complement strand
TCATACGTATGCATTTTTTAGTATTCCTTTTTTTCCTCCTTATATAAAACCAAACAACCTTTTTCTTCTTGAAGACTTCTTCATTGGCTTCTTGAGGGACATTCAACAACGCTTTTTTTTTTATTACTTTTTAACCGCGTGTCATCACCTGTTCTTCTTCTAAGCACTCATTTTGTTAACATTCTTTATATATCTTTTTAGCACAATCCAATACTTCTTATTTACTGCTATAACCACTCTCCTTCATTTGCTTCACATTGCTCAGTTTCAACTTTACAAATCAAAAACCTGATTATTGCAAGCGCTCTTAAATATTTATCCTTGTTACCTTGAGTTCCACTTAACTTCTCACTCTTAATGTCTACCCACTTCCTTCCTTATCACCTTCCTCTCCACCCAAAGACTCACTAACTTAATTTAAATAAAACAAAACATAAATGTATACCAGTAATCCCATTCCTAACCCCTCGCTGATTTAACATCAACACATACTCAACATCTCCTTCTTTAACAACACAAAATCAATGCCACTTCAATACCATCTCTACTCTACACCAACTCTAGTTTTATACTTATGAGTATACTTTTGTGTTTAAAAGAAAGTGATTACTTGTAACACATACCGCTCTCCTCACAGAAATCAATCACCTTCCGCCAGTTCTCATTTCTTCCCGGACATCCCCAAAAGCCACCCTGTTTACTTACCATCCCTTTTTGATCACCCTATACAACCATTTAGTCACCCAATACAATTCAATCTGAAGCTCCTACTTCACCCCATCCAAAAACATCATTCAGATTTATACCTGAAAATCGCACTCTCTCAATGTTACCCACAGATGGACCATATGTCACAACCACCAATATATATATATATATATATATATATATATTATATATATTATAATATATATACTATATATATATATATATATATAATATTATATATACTATATTATATATATATATATATATATATATATATATAATATATAATATACGCGTATATATACACTATATATTATATATATTAGTCATATATATATTATATATATATATATATATATATAATATATAAATCAATATAGATATGAATAATTTATATATACTAAATATAATATATATAAGAAAAAAAATAATCATAATATTATATATATATATATATTATAATATAGTATGATATATAAATAATAATAATAATAATAATAATAAAAGTATAAATGCCCTCTAAAATGCCCTCTAAAATGCCCAGATAAATGCCCAGGCATTTGCCCCAATTTTAAGTGCGCTGGGCAGTTACCACATCACACCGCCAAATGCCCCCCCCCCACCCAGACCCTTAGTATCTGGGAAAAATCATTTTTGATTGATTGATGGGGTGATTCCCTCTCCTAAATCCCTCCAAATAGCAGGACTACTAGAAGAGCCATTATCATATGATGGTTTTGAAGCGTAAATCCGCCTTCAACCAGTCACCATCTGTTTATCATCCAGGCTGTGGTGTTTTGATTGCCAATGAACGATGTTGCAATTCTCATTTGATGTAAAGGGACAGAGCCAACCATTGACTGTCTTGTGACCCCTGTTGAAGTGTTGACATAGGTAGAAAATTCCATTGTGGAGGTGGCAATCCCGCCATTCTTTCCATCAACCTTTGTCCTTCAACCATTTGTTGAGTTAGTTGTTGTCTGGTGATTTCACCACCTAAAGGGTTGTTTCTTGTAGAAATCTGATCTAAAGGGTTGTTTCTTGTAGACGGTGTAACCGTAGGAGTAGTCGTTGCAAGGGTGGTAGATGTCGGTCTTACCGACTTTTGTTGCAAGTTCTTTTGTTCCAATTCTCCAATTCTGCCGCTAATATCTGCTTTATTTCATCCGAAAGCTCCTCCCCATTCAAATTCAATCCTTCCACATCAATCCCTCCCAATTCATTAACTTCTCCACCCTCATTAATCCCCACGTTTTGTGCCATGTTGTATTATTTTAGTGGTATGTGTGTAAGAATGTAAGAGAATTGTATAAAAAAATGTATACTAGACAGTGAAGGAGACGTACGACAATGAAAGGATGAACCGACGATGAAGGAATCGGAAACCTTACGCAATAGCACCTGGAGCTAGAACCGGATAATATTTCGAAAAAGATAGAAAACCGAGAAAGTCAAAGAAAAAGTAAGGAAAAGGTAGCAAGGTAGTCAAGCAACTACGCTCTGCTACCAAATTTTGTGTTGTAGAGTTGTCGGGAATGTGAAAGTGAATGCAGATTCCAAGGGAGTAAAAGCAAGTGTAATTGTTTTACGGTAGTGACAAGCTAATGCAATGGAAAATAAATTATTAAATTAAGATAATGCCACACAAACATAAAATAAAGTTGCTATGACAACCTACCGTTCCTTCTCCAAACAATCTTCCTCTATTCTTAAAGTTAATCTCTCCGCACTTGAGTATCATGCAAAAAAAACGTCAGGCAAAGAATGATTAAAAGGCAGGTAAGAATTTCTTTAACAGAAGCGAAGGTTCCAACTCCAACATTGAGACAAGCAAACATGAAAAAAAAACACAGCAGAATTAATAACAAGAATAAAAATGTGCCAGTAGCAAAAATATCAGAGGGAAGTATTTGATATTTACCTTTAATTTTATAAGACCTTTTAACTTTTTATTTAGCCTTGCAAACAAGCAAAAAAAAAAAACATAGACAGGAAATACAGGTAAGAGAGTGTGCTTTTTCGTTTTTAATTATTAATATATTTACACATAATAGTTTATATAATTTTAGATAATAGTACAATTATGGTTTATTAGCCATCCTTATAATACATAAGGATGGGTAAGACCTTAAAACTAAGTTTACATATATATATATATATATATATATATATATATATATATATATATATATATATATATATATATATATATATATATATATATATATATATATATTCAGTCTGCCATATGGGACAGGACACACACAACTTCTACTAAATACAACCTTTACGTAGTAGTAAGGTATGCTTTTTGGGTGGATTGTTAATGAAGCCAAGCAAAATATGCTGTTGGGTGGATTTTTAATGAAGCTAAGCAAACTATGCTTTTGGGTGGATTTTTAATGAAGCTAAGCAAAAATATGCTTTTGGGTGGATTTTTAATGAAGCTAAGCAAAAATATGCTTTTGGGTGGATTTTTAATGAAGTCAGTCGCGAGCTTATGATAGGTGGATTTTTAATGAAGCTAAGCACAAATATGCTTTTGGGTGGATTTTTAGAAAGCCAAGCAAGATCTTACTGGAGTTTTATAGCCGATACCAATACTGTAATCGAATATTGATACAGTTATTATTCAGACAAAAAAAAACACAAGAAATAAATTCTTAAACCTAATTAAATATTATAAACACACAATGTCATAATTATTTTTAAATCAAATAAATTAATTAGTGATCACTGCCGATACTTAGATAAGATTAAGAAATGTAGGTATAATTTAAGTTCATAAAGTATACTAATTAATCATTCCCATACACTTTTTGTTTATTATCTTAATGTTTTAACGGATCACTCACTATTGTTTTTATTTATTCAATTATTCAAATCAGAAAGATAAATTTCAGTTCACCGAATTAAAGTTCTTCACAAACAAAAAAAACAGTTTGTATTCATAATCTATTTGCACGTCAATATTTATTTTTAGCTTTCCTTCTTTCAATGTACAATACAATGTAATTTATTACAATAATGATTTATGGACTTATTTCAGATACATTAGACATTGTGAGGTGTTGCATAAAGAAGAGAAAATTCAATAAAAAAATTTTAGCGTTGCACTTCAATACAAAAGCCACTAATGTAAATGGGTGCTGTGCCCAAAGTGAAAGATAAGCATTCAAAAGGGGTATTGTGCCCCTGGTTCAAGAGTAAATCAAAAAGTCTCCTACTCTGGTCGAAAAGTAATTAAAATTTCTAACAAAAGAAATTCGTGCAAAAGGCGATTCAGTTGGCTTGTTTAAAGCAGCAATTGCAAAAAAAATCATTGGTCCCACATCCTAATTCTAAAGACAAAACACATAACCTAACATTAGTTACTTTACTCAAAAAAACTGGATTATACTTCAAGAAGAAGAAGAAAAGAAGATGAAGAAAAGTGTTAACGGTGGGTTTACCTCAAACAATGCAAATTGGGAATAAAGATGGTCGTATCTCACGACGACAAAGATCTGACAGGCTGACTATCTTGAGGATAAGATTTAAAGTGTAAGACGTCTATCCTATAAAATAAAAGTAATACTCACGTAAATCGTATCCATTAATATGCATATAACTTGTAAAAAAAATCATTTCACTTCAAAAATTTTCATACCAACCTTGATAGTATTTCTTAAAAGACGTGTGGTTTGATGGATTACTTTAAAATTCTAATCACAAAAAAAAAAAAAAAAAATGAGAAGGTTGA
>JABUQX010065370.1:10000-20000 GCA_015478945.1 Trachelipus rathkii | reverse complement strand
TTCCCAATTATTCATCGTAATTTTCAAAAACTCATAGTGATTTTAATTCCAGAATGAGAACCGGGAAATACTTGCAAGGAGTTACACAGTCCATTTTTTTCAAACTCGCTGGTAGGCAGAGTGCAGTTAAAGAAATACATTAGTCATTTGAATTATTTAGCTCTCTATATATCTTAGTAAATATATCTGATCAGGCCTTAGATAATTCTCGAAATACTGCGGAATCTCAATTTCCGTATTGAAGTTGGTAACATTTTCTCTACAAAATATTTTCTACTAGAATAAGATATATTTGGTTAAAGATGGGCAATAAATTCTATGGAAATTCCTCTCTTCCTGGTGACTGTGACAGGGCTGGTTACTATACTGCGATAATTTTTTTTCAATTTCTGTGTTTTGGTTCATTAGATATGCAACAAATTTTTTTGGGGGAGAAACTCTCCTAAAACTCACTTATTTCCATGGCTGGGATCTATGCTCTTTGGGGTTTCCTCTGTTCTAAAAAATACAAAGACTCTCCCTTTTACGATTAAAATTTTTTGGACTTCCAGATATTCTCTTCATTGATGATTTTCCATATGTTCATGAAGGGGCGTTGCTACTAAATATAAATTTTATGTTGAAAGTGTATATAAAATATTTTTTTTACATTCTTTTTTAAAGTTAAAGGAAAGTTCATAAGAAATTCGGGCTTTCCGGGACCGGAATTTTTTTGTGATTTCCGGCTAATTCCGTTCCGCCGGAACTCCACTGAAAAGGTCAAGTCTTTTGTTTATGGACAACCCCTAATATATATATATATATATATATATATATATATATATAATATATATATATTATTATATATATATATATATATATATATATATAGTATATATATATATATAATATATATAATAATATATATATATCATATATATTATATATATATATAGATATATAATAATATACAAATTTTAATACTTTATATACCTTGTGTAGGTTTTCAAAGGAAAACACTGCCCAGGACACGCCCAAAGCTAGAACTGTCATTGACGCCCAGGCCCCCGCCCTGTTGCTAAGATACCCCACTGCCTCAGTTGGCCTCCTTCCCAAGACCGTTAAAATTTCTGATGTCCCAGATTGCTCTGGGATGATTTAGTTGGACACTCTAGGAAGAAGTGAGACACAGTCTCTGGGGCCTGGTTGCATTTTGTGCAGATATTTGAAGCTTGGTTCTGGTTAAGTTTAAACGATACAGTAGTATTTGTAAATTACAGGTTGGCGTGGTGCCGCATCTTAGTTTGGCCTTAAGACAATTGGAACTTATCACATTAAGAGAGTTTGATCAGATGCAATTTATGGGTGGATGTTCATTTAGTATACAGTATATTTTGGTTGGGTATATTTGTTTGGTTGGTCGGTTTCTTAGATTGTAATAATAAGGCTTTGGAAAATGGGAGATTGTTTTAACCCTGTGGTTTAGTAGGGTTGGAAGTGTAAGTGTAGAGGGTGTTGAGGATGTTTCGTGTTTTAGTGTAGAACTGTGTGCATATCATTTCTAAATGTTTATCGGTAGAATTTTGATTTCTTCGTGTAAGTGTTGTTGTGGAGTTGTAGTTGTGCATCCTGTTATAATTCGAGTGCCTTGTTTTGGATGGTTTGAAGTTTTCTCATGTTTTCCTTGGTTAATAATGGATGCCACATAGGTGACGCGTAATTTAGTGTTGGATGGATGTTTGTTTGTAGAGAAAAAACCGGTGAATGGGACATTGGATCAAAATCTGAAAATACTTGCCAGCTTTATTTATATATATATAAATATATATATATATAAATATATATATATATATATTATATATAATATATATAATATATATACTATAATATAATAATATATTATATATATAATATAAATATATACAAATATATATATATATATATATATATATAACTATATTAATAATATATATATATATATAGTACTGAATCCAGTTTTTAAAATCGGAGTTCAAAACTTATGTCTGCTCCAAGTTTCAAGTTTGAAGTTCTTGCAAAATCCAAACTGTAATAAAAGGATAGTAAATTATTGTATTGTAATTATTGTATGTGATAGTGAAGGGTGTGGTGTAAAAGATAAATACAGAGTGGAAGGGAGGTGAATGATTAATTATTAGGAGTGAGTGAGGTTGGAATGTGTTATATCTCTATATGACTATTAACCTGTTATATGGTTGGTGATAAAGAATCATAGGTAGGGGTGGCAGGGGACATTGTTAAACTGGTGGAGAATAATAGAGAGTGGAGGGTGCCTGCCTATTTTATATGCAGATGATTTTGTTTTATATGGGGAATCTTTTGGAAAGTTAGTTTGAGATTGATAAAATCATTTGGTAGGTTGCGTAAATGGGGTGGGGGGTTTGAAAGTAAATGTAGATAGAAGAAAAGTGAAGGTAGTTGGTGAGGAGATTCTGCAGTGTGAAATCATGTTGGAAGTAGGCAAACCAGAACAAGTATCAGAGTTTAAATATTTAGTCTATATAATAAATACTAATGTTGAGAACATTAGAATTATAGAGACAGTAAGAAGCCACATTGGCCTATCGAGACTGGCCTAGTCCCAACCCAACTAACCAAACATGCCTCATGCAAATCACAAAAAGCACCCTAGGGCTTGTCAATGTGGTGTAACTACAAATCCACCAATTTGGCTTAGCTCAAAACTAATGATATATATATATTATTAGTGATGGACGATTATGGAAATTTGCCGATGACGTTGACGATTAGAGCAAAATTTTTATGCCGATGAGATGCACGATGACGATTAATTTGAAAAAAAACGTATTATTGAAAATTTTCTCTCTCTTCTCACTATATACTATATATTATATATATATATATATTATATAATATATATATATATATATAATATAATATATATATATATATAATATTAATATAATTATAATATATATATATTATACGATATATATATATATATATATATATATATATATAATATATATAATATATATATATAAGGCTGTAGACAGGAGGGTCAGGGGGTTCAAAACCTCCCGAAATTATTCTAGCGATCTAAATGTATTATTCCTTAAGTACAATAATAATAATATTCAATGATAATAGATAATAATATAATAATAATAATAATAATTAATAGTTAAATCAATGGAAAATGAAAAGTATGTATTAATGGAAATGAGGAGACATGTTTTGTGGTCCGTAACAATTTCTTAGGTCAAGTGGCTGTTCCTGATACATGATAAAATATTTAGACCAGGGACTAATTGTAAAGGTTCCAAGTTTGCAGATAATACATAATTTCAAAAGCTCAGTTTTTAATAATGATGGATTATAAAAGATTTAATGATAAGGAGGGAGCTCGTAATCGTTGATGGGATGGAGCAGGTTTATTCCTTCTTCAGCTAAATTTTTCTTCCTCATTTCATTCTTCTAAAACTTAATCTTTCTTTCCTCATAATCCATGGTTCGATTGTGCTTATTCTCTGGCCATTTCAGGCTAAGAGACAGTGCCTGTCGGGTGTGGAAAAATTCTCATTCTCCTATCACTCTCGCTAATTTTCATTCAGCTAGGAAATAGTTGCAGGGATACTCTTCGACGAGCAAAGCTGGCTTTCATCAAAGGAAAGTGCGCTAACCTCCTTGGTTCTAAACTGACAATCTTTCATCTCTAGCAACTTCTGCTAAATCTGCCTTTCCTCCTTCTATTCGATCTATCATTGTGTTGCTAATTCTCCAACTGAAAAGGCTAATCTCATTGAGCCTCTCGCTCAACTATATTTTTCTCTATGTCTCAATACTTACACTTTCCCTAAGTGTTGGAAGCTCTCACATGTCAACCTATTCCGAAAAAAGGAAGCCGCTCTGATCCTTCTAACTATCGCCCTGTAACTCACTTCTTAGATCATCTGGAAACTCACTCCGATCGCCAGTACGCTCTCGTTGCCACGAAGTACTCCTGGGCGATATTACTTCCTATAAACTAACCGATGTATGGTTTTCGCTCTTAAAAAACTAACGGGAGACTGGGTGGTGGCGCGATGACATATACAAAGCATTTGACCGAGTATGGCACGCGTCACTGCTAAACTCCAAGCTCCCCTCCTTTGGTTCCTCCTTCGCTTTGCTTACTATTGTCTAGCTTTCTTTCAAATCGCTCAATATCGGCTGTTGTGATGGGGCGACTTCTTCTTCTTTTCTGTCAATAGTTGTTCCTCAGGGTTCTGTCGTATCTTCCTACTTTATTCCTACTTTTCATTAATGATCTTCTCACCTGCCACCTCTAACTCTAATCCACTCGTATTCCGATGACGGCGACCCTTCATTCTTTAACTCATGATCAAATCTACTCCCACTTTTACTTCTAGAATTGCCTCTCGTCTTTAATCTTTCCGATTTATTCTCGCTGATGGATTGAAATAACTTTGTGAAATTCCAATTCTTTAAAAACCCAACTATTACAAATCTCCCCTCTCAAAGATACCTTCTAACTTTCCCATCTTTTTCCACGGTTGGTTCTACCCTCTCTCCTATTGATAATATCTAACATCCTTGGCCTTAACATGAACAAAAAAAATGTCTTGGAAACCTCACACACAACGGTTGCTAGGCGGCCTCAAAGAACTGGAAGTCCTGTTTAGACTGTGAGACTTTCCTCCTTTTCTCAGTTTGTCCGCTATACAAAGGTCTCATCCGCCTATGTATGTTGTTGTGATGTGAGGTTTCCCAAGACATTTTTTTGGTCATAGTTAAGGCCAAGGATGTTTATATTGTCAAAGGAGAGACGACAGAACCCTCGAAAGAGACAGGAAAGTTAGAAGGGTATTTTGGAGAAGCGAGATTGGTATTAATTACAGTTGGGTTTTTTTAAAGGAATTTGAATTTCACAAAGTTATTTCAACCATCAGCGAAAAATAAATCGGGAAAGATTTTAAGACGAGACAGGCAATGTCCAGAAGTAAAGTGCGGAGTAGAATTGATATTGAGTTAAAGAATGAAGGTCGAGTCATCGGGAATACTGAGTGGATAGAGTTAGAGGTGCAGGTGAGAAGACCATTAATGAAAAAGTAGGGAATAAAGTAGGAGATACGACAGAACCCTGAGGAACACCACTATTGACAGAAAAGAAGAAGAAGTCGCCCCCATCAACAACAGCCGATATTGACCGATTTTGAAAGAAAGCTAGATATAAGTAAAGCAAAGAGAAGGAGGAAAACCCAAAAGGAGGGGGAAGCTTGGAGAGCAGTGACGGGTGCCATACTCGGTCAAATGCTTTGTATGTGTCAAGCGCCACCCACCCAAGTCTCCCCGTACGTTTTTAAGAGCCCGAAAAAACCATAAACTCGGTTAATAGGAATGTATATCGCCAGGAGACTTCGTGCAACGAGAGCGTACTGGCGATCGGAGTGAGTTTCCAGATGATCTAAGAAGTGAGTTACAGGGCGATAGTTAAGAAGGATCAGAGCGGCTTCCTTTTTTCTCTTTTTTCGGGAATAGTGAACATGGTTGAGAGCTTCCAACACTTTAGGGAGGGAAAGTGCAATAGTATGAGACATAGAGAATATAGTTGAGCGAGCGAGGCTGAAGAGAATAGCCTTTTCAGTTGGAGAATTAGCAACACAATGATCAGATTCGAATAAGAGGAGAAAGGCAATTTACAGAAGACCGAACCCCCCGAGCTCCACAAAGTTGCTTAGAGAATGAAAAGATCTGGTCAGTATTTAAACCAAGGAGGTTAGCAGCCACTTTTCCTTTTGATGGAAAGCCAGCTTTGCTCGTCGAAGATATCCCTGCAACTATTTCTAGCTGAATGAAAATTAGCGAAGACGAAGTCCTCCAGTGAGTGAGAAGATGAGAATTTCTTCCACACCCGACACGGCACGTGTCTCCATACGCCCTGACATCATGGCCATGAGAATTCAGTATGCACAATGATCGAACCATGGATTTATGAGGAAAGACAAAACTATTGTGGTATTCGCAACTATGAGGTATCAGTAGGAAAAATTTCTTAGACTGAAAAAGAGCCAAAACCACAAGGTAACTCCCACTCAAACGGATTACAGCCCCTCCTGTATCTTTGGTTTAAATCTTTATACATCCATCATTGTTCCTTATTGAGGTAGCAATTTGCTATCATCTCCAAACTTGGAAACCTTACATTTAAGTCCCGGGTCTAAATATTTTATAAATGTATGAGGAACAGCCACTGGACCTAAGAAATTGTTACGGACCACAAACACTGTCTCCTCATTTCCATTAATAAATACTTTTCATTTTCATTTTTGGGGAATTTTAACTTTTTATATTATTATTACTTATTAATTATTAATTTAGTGGTAACCATATTAATTATGGTTATTATTGAGACAAAAACAATCAATAATTTGATCCCTGCATGTAAAAAATTTCGGGAGGTTGAACCCCCTGACCCTCCGGTCTACAGCCTAATACTAGCATATTTATATATTACTATTATTATATATATATATATATATATATATATAAGCAATTTAATATATATATATATATATATATATATATATATATATATATTCTATAAATCTATTTATATAAATGTTTATATATATTTATGACTATATATATACTATATATTATAATATATCAGAGAGAGAGAGAGAAAAATTTTCAAAATAGTTTTTTTTCAATTAATCGTCATCGTCATCGTCATCGGCAAAATTTGCTCTAATCGTCAACGTCATCGGCAAAAATTTCATAATCGTCCCATCACTAATATATATATATATCATTAGTTTTGACTAAGCCAAATTGGTGGATTTGTATTACAACAAAATGATATCACCTAGGTGCTTTGTGGGATTTGCATGAGGCAGTTTGGTTAGTGGGTGACTAGGACAGTCTCGATAGGGCCATGTGGCTTCTTACTGTCTCTATATTCTTAATGTCTTAATGTCGAATATTTATTATATAGACTAAATATTTAAACTCTGATACTTGTTCTGGTTGCCTACTATCCAACATGATTTCACACTGCAGAATCTCCTCACCAACTACCTTCACTTTCTTCATCTACATTAAATTTCCAGAACCCCTCCATTCTTTCCAAAATCTTGTCAACTCACTCTTATCAGTCTTCCTGAAACTATACCAAAGATTCACCTATAAACACAAAATCATCTGCATTAAATAGGCAAGGCAACCCTCCACTCTCTATTATCTCCAACCAGGTTTAACAATGTTCCCCTGCCCACCCCCTACCTATGATCTATTCATCACCCAACCCCATATACAGGTGAAATATCATAGAGATATAACAATCCAACCTCCACTCCACTACTAATATTAAATCATTCACTCTCCATTCCATCTGTATTTATCTTTAACACACACACACTTCACTATCAACATACAATAATATACAATACAATAATTTACTATACTTTTATTACAGTTGGATTTGCAAGAACTTCAAACTTGAACTTGGATCTAGACAGTAAGTTTTGAACTCCCGATTTTAAAAACTGGATTCAGTTATATATATATATATAATTAATATTTATATATATACATATATTTTTTGCTCTGTTTATATATACATATCTTTTTTATAATATATATATATATATATATATATATATATATATATATATATATATATATATATATATATATATATATATAATATATAATATATATATATATATAATATATATATAAATTAAAAATGGCAGATAGTTATAAAAATTATAAACAAAATATCCATCACCATGTATAAAACATCATCATCGATTCTACGCTAGTTAATTGTATAACCTATGTGGCATCCCATATTAACGACGCAAAAACATTTGAGGAAAACTTCAAACCCATCCAAAAAACAAGGCACTCAGAATTATACAGGATGCACAACTACAACTCCACAACAACACTTACACGAAGAAACAAATATTACCCCATAGATAAACATTTAGAAATGATTATGCACACAGTTTTCTACACTAAAACACGAAACACCTCAACACCCATGCTACACTACACTTCCATACCCTACTAACGCACAGGTGAAAACATCTCCATTTTCCAAAGCCTTTATATACAAATCTAAGAAACCGACAAACCAAACAAATTATACCACCAAACAATACTGTTACTAAGATGAACATCCACCATAAAATTGCATTCTGAATTCAACTCTCTTAATGTATAAGTCAATTGTCTTAAGGCCAAACTAAGATGCGGCCACCACCCAACCTGTAAATTCACAAAATTACTGTAGGTTTAAACTTAACCAGACCACTTCAAATATCTGCACAAAATGCAAACAGGCCCAGAAACTGTCTCTCACTTCTTCCTAGAGTGTCCAACAACCATCATCCCAGACAAATCTGACATCAGAAATTTTAACGGTCTTTGTGGAGGAGGCCAAACTGAGGCAGTGGGGTATCTTAGCAACAGGGCGGGGCACTGGGCGTCAATGGACAGTTCTAGGCTTGCGTTGGTCCTGGCAGTGTTTTCTTTGAAAACATCACAAGTATAATTAAGTATTAAAATCTGCACATTATATATATATATATATATAATATACTATATATATATATATATATTATATATATATATATAATAATATATAATATATATATATATATAGAATATATATATAATATATTTATATATCTGTAGATATATGCCGTATCGTTATAATAATTTTTGCTGCCAGAAAGGAAATTTTCCCAGTCCGGCCGGGAACCGGAATTAGCCGGAATCACAAAAAAAATTCGGCCGGAATATGTTTTTCTCATGAGCTTCCTTTAACTATAAAGGAAATGTGTAAAAAAATAATTTATTTTTACTTTTAACATAAAATCTTAATTAGTACAACGCCACTTCTATGCACATAGTGAAAAAATCATCATTGAAGAAAATATCTGGAAGTCCAAAAAGTGTATGTTAATAGTCAAAAGGCGAGCGAGTCTTGTATTTCTTCTAGACGAGAATCAGGTGAGCCGAACCCATTCAAAATAGAGCAATAGCATCCAAGCCATGAAATAAGGAGTTTTGAGGAGAGTTTCTCCCCCAAAAAAAAAGATTTGGCATATCAATGAACCCAAATCACAGAAAATAATAAAAAAAATTTTTATCGCAGTAAGTAACCAGCCATTCACAGGATCACAGCAAGAGAAGGTCGGGCACTGTCAGTTAGAATTATGCCCTAACTTTAAACCAAGAATTATTTTTCATTCCTAGTAGAAAATATATTTCTAGCTTAGAGACAAATAGTTACCTCAACTTCATTACAGGGAAATTGAACGCAGCAGCCAAATGCGGATATTCAGAGGAGAAGTTATTAACGGGCTGATCAGATATATCATTTATAACAGATAACTATAGAGAGAGCTAAAATAATTCAATATGGACTAATGTATTTCTTTACACACTGACCCACTCGGCTTACCAGCGAGTTTGAAAAAAAAGGGGACTGTATGTACTCCATTGCGCAAGTAGCCTTTCCAAGGTTCTCATTACTGGAATTTAAAACTCACTATGACGTCTTTGAACAGCCATTACGATGAATAATTGGGGAAATTCCTCCTAGCATAATCCATTTGATCCTTCCAGATGGAGCATATAACATGAAAACTTGGAACTGAATTAGCAGGATACACAAGTTTTTCTTTTTATTCATAAACTTCAATTTATTAAAATCAGATGCCCTTATTTTCTTCAAAAGAAACAGGTGATTTTAATAAAGAAAGTAGGAATATTGTAGCACATTTCAATGCATTCCAGTTTTTCAAGCTGTAATGAACTAAAAGAATACAAAGAGACTTGAATCCACATCTTGCAAAGCCCACTTATGCCAATTCAAGATGTTAATACAAGGTGGAAATCAGCCACATTATTTTGATTCTAGAAAACATTGTTTGTTTGAAAAAGATATGCAATAATATAGTAGTAGAAACAATCAATCATTTAAGTTTTGACTGCTAATAAATGG
>JABUQX010065370.1:0-2500 GCA_015478945.1 Trachelipus rathkii | reverse complement strand
ATTGGCAAATCAAACACAGCCTGATATAACAGATGGTGACTGGTTGAAGGCGATTTACCTTCAAAAAAACCAGCAAATGATAATGCTCTGGTCTAAAGTAGTCCTGTAGGAGGATTTAACCCATCAATCAACAAAATTTATTCCTATTATGAGTAGTGATGGGTAAATGCCCAGGCACTTAAAAATTGGGCAAATGCCCTGGGCATTTATCTGGGCATTTGTCCAATTTGGGCATTTTAGAGGGCATTTATACTTTTATTATTATTATTATTTTAATTTATTTATATATATATAGTATATATTATATATATATATATATATATACTATATATATATATATATATATAATATATAATATTATATATTATATATATATATATATATATATAAAATTATATCATATATATATAGTATATATATATATATATATATATTATATATATACCGTATATATATATATATATATATATATAATATATAATATATTATATATATATATATATTATATATATATATATATATATTAGTATATTATATTTATTATATATATATATATATATATATATATATATATATATTGTGGTTGTGACATATGGTCCATCTGTGGTAACGTTGAGGAGAGTGCCGATGTTCAGGTATAATCTGAATATGTTTTGGATGGGGTGGAGTAGGAGCTTCAGATTGATTGTATTTGGGTGACCTAAATGGTTGTATAGGTGATCAAAAAAGGATGGTATAACAGGTTGCTTTGTGTATCGGGAGAAAATGAGAATGGCGGAAGGTGATTGATTTCTGTGAGGAGAGAGGTATGTGTACCAAGTAATACTTTCTTTAAACACAAGCAGTATACTCATAAGTATACTAGAGTTGGTGTAGGTAGAGATTGGTATTGGAATTGAAAGTGGCATTTGATTGATTTTGTGTTGTTGAAGGAGGAGATGTTGAAGTATGTTTGGATGTTATCAGCGAGGGGTTAGGAATGGGGATTACTGGATCATTATGTTGTTTTATGTAAAATTAAGTATGTGGGGTTCTTGGATGGAGAGGAGGTGATAAGGAAGGAAGTGTTGCGGAGAATTAAGAGTGAGAAGTTAAGTGAACAAGGTAATAAGGATTAAATATTTAAGAGCGTCTGGACCCAAAATAAAATACAGTTGATTGTAAGTTGAAAACTGAGCCAAATCTGAGAAGCCAAATGGAAGGAAGTGGTTATTAGCAGTGCAAAAGAAGTATTGGGGATGTGCTAAAGTAAGAATTAAGAATGTTAACAATGAATGGTGTGGAATAAACAGGTGATGCAAGCGGTTAAAAGGTAAAAAAAAAAAGCGTTGTTGGAATGTACTAAAAAGCCAATGATTAAGTTCTCAAAAGAAAGGTGTTTGGGATTAATAAGGAGGAAAGGAATACTAAAAAATGCATACGGAGGAAAAAAAGAGGTATATACATGAACAGTTTGGAAGGAGATTGAATGGGACTTACAAAGGAAATAGGAAGCTCTTCCGGAAGGGAAGCGCGAAGGTTAAGAATGAGAAATAGAGGGGAATCTGCTTAGCAATAATGAATAGGATCGTTGCTTTTCGTAACTGATGAAATGGATGTTACCGAAGAGTTGAGGGAACACTTCAAAAATCTACATAACATTTAGCAGTAATGAAAGAGGTGATAGTGATGTTAGTGGTGTTTGATCGGTGAAGAAGGAATAGGTATCTTTGGGGATGAGGTCATTGTAGGTGGTGTAATTGGCAGGAGTTGAGAAAGTTAAAGAATTTGTAAATCTACAAGTATAGATTGAAATTACTTTCTTGAAGTGATCAAGAAACAGAAGGTGAGATGGCGATTGGATTGGATTTGGAAGTTGTGTAAACAAAGCATCTATGGAGGGTGTAGTTCTGCCGAGAGGTTGGAGGAAGAGCAGTAATAGTATCCTTATTAAGGTAAGGGGGATAAGGGTAACTGTAGGAATTATAGGTGGAATTAGTTTATGAGTGTTGTAGGGAAGATATATGTTGGTATAATTTTTAATGTTTGGAGTGGTAGAGGATGTGTGGATCAAATCTTTACATTGAAAAAAATGATGAGAAAATGAGAGAGAAGAAGAATAAATTGTATTAGGTTTTATGGGATTTGCAACAGACATGATAAGGATAAGAGGGAAGCTCTTTTAGCACGGTGTTAGTGATAAAAATAATGTTGGTGGTAGGCTTTGTCGACAATAGGAATCAAAGTATGCATGACGATAGTGAAGTGTGGTAAAGAATGAAATGGAGTCGAAAGTGATTGGTTTAATATTGATAGTGGGATGAGGCAGGGATGTGTCTCCTTGGTTATTCAATTTGTATATGGATGGGGTTATGAAAGAGTTAGAGGTGGGGGTGACAGGGGATTGATGTTAGAATGATTCAGAATGAAGAGACTGGAGGGCCACGCACCTATTATATGCAAAATGATTTCAGTTTTGTGTGGTTAATCTGAAGAGATTTTGGAGATTGGTAGAGAGGGG
>JABUQX010065369.1:27500-30000 GCA_015478945.1 Trachelipus rathkii | reverse complement strand
GATCCGACTGTCGTCGAAGATGGATGCATTAAAAATAGAAAGGAAGAAAATAAAGAGAAGAAACTGGAGAACACCCGAAGGAAGCCTGAAGATTGCTGAGAAATGAAGAGCTTCAGCTAAAGTTGGAACAGTCTCAGAAAATGTGAATGTTTTTGACAGTGGTCCTGGCCAGATTATTATTGAAAAAAAAAAAATTAACAAATTTATAAATTTATAAATTTGCTTTTAATTAAAACTTTAAGGAAAAATCAACATCTTACTTTTCGATAAAATTTAGTGGTGGAGCAGCAAAATTTTCGCTAAGATTCTTTTCACATAGTTAAAAAAAGGAAAAAAAGAATTATCTGAAATAAATGGAGGAGCGTCAAAATTTTTAGCCCATTTCTTTTGAATTATTTTAAACTTTGCTTGTAAAATAATATAAAAATGCATCATGTAATTCTGGCCAGTGAAGTTTGGATAAAGCGACGTATAAGATCATATGAAGAATGGATATTCGGCGCAGTCGGCTCGTATGAAGATTTTCTTCGCATAGTTCAAAAAGGAATAGATCAAACACCAAATAGCGTCCGGTAGCTCAGCGGTAGAGCACTCGCCCAACTACGCGAGAGACCCAGGTTTGTCACTGGTCGAGCGTGTGAGTGTGAGCTGTTCTTTTTTGACTCCGTCATGCTCAGACTTAAAAATTGGGCACACCCCTTCCTAGATTAGGGTTCTGCCCGTGAGCGGTAGTGTTAAATGTAAAAAAAAAAAAAAAAAAAAAAAAAAAAATGAATGATATGCTGATAGTTCTATTTGATACAGTACTTGAATCTCCTTTCAAAAACGATGAGAAATGATTAGAGTCATTTAAAGGAGGCGAGACCGATATATTATTGGAGTGTTCTTCAAAGAAATCTACTTCCTTTTTTTCTTCAACTCCTCCAGCATCGTGACTAATAGTTGTATCTATATTCAGATGTTTAGAATTACTCCTATCATCAGAAAAGGAGTAGTGTTTAGCTGGTACTTTAAATAGCTCAAGATTAGTTCCATGTATTTGGATTGCTTGTTCACCGAATCTGTTTAGTTTTTCTCTATACAATGAGCAGCTCTAGAATTATACTTCTGTTGAGCATCTGAACTGGTGCAATTGTGCTCATGAAAGAATTTTGTAGCATTTTGTAGCATATATATATATATATATATATATATATATATATATATATATATATATATATATATATATATTATATTAATATAAATTTATTTTATTTATATATTATTAATTATATATATATATAAATATATATATATATATATATGTATATATTATATATAATATATATATATATATATTATATATAATATATATATATATATATATATATATATATATATATAATATATATTATATATATATATATATATATATTGTATATATATATATAATATATATATATATATATATATATATATATATATATATATATATATATAATATATTATATATATATATATATATATATATATATATAATAATATAATATATATATATATAAACAATTCATTGAGTCATGAAACTCATAAGGACGTGTATATATATATATATATATATATATTATATATATATATATATATATATATAATATATATATATATATAATTATATATATATATATATATAATATATATATATATATATATATATATATATATATATATATATATATATATATATATATATAGGGCCTTCTTTGGAATTGGCCCGGTAATCGATATATATATTTTTTTATAATATCGATATTTTTATTTTGAAAATATCGATTATTTTTCTTAATATCGATATTATTGTTTTTAAAAATATCTATTATTTTTATTTTTAATGATAAATTTAAAGATTTTCATTTTTTTAATATTATTTAATATTCTGTGAAGTAACTTTTTATTAATAAACGATAGATTTTAATATTTTTTTTTGCAAAGATTTAATTGGGTTATTCATATTTTAAATTTAGATTTAACAACATGTCAATGAGCATTGTTAAACTTTTTCAAGATATTAATACGAAAGAAAAAGCAATTATATTTCTAATGAATCATGGAATACTTCACTCTTCAAGAATGTGTAAGAATAACCATACAATGAAACTTTCATTAAGTACTAATAAGGATAGATGGAGATGTCATTTAAAGAATTGTGAACAAGAAATACGCTTGCGAAAGGACACATGGTTAGAATCTAGTAACCTAGCTTTTGAAACTATCATATATTTCATATTTTGTTGGTGTAAAAATTTATCAACAAACACATTAAATATATATCGATTACCGGGCCAATTCCAAAGAAGGAAAAATAAAAATAATCGATATTATGAAAAATAATCAATATTGATATTATAAAAAATAATCAATATCTATTATCCGGGCCAATACCAAAGAAGGCCTTATATATATATATATATATATATATATATATATATATTAATATATATATATATAATATATATATATATATATA
>JABUQX010065369.1:12500-22500 GCA_015478945.1 Trachelipus rathkii | reverse complement strand
ACCTCATAAACGGCTCAATTGGCGCTCCCCGACTCCTCAAAAACCCCGATTTTTGGTGCTTGAGGTGTAACGCAGTACTATGCGGTCTTCAAGGCACCAAAATTTGGTCGGACATACCTATCCGAGGGAAAGCAACGCGATGTTGAAGACGCACACGTTATATATGATCCAAGTCATGCGGGCCAGTTTACTTGAACCGGTCAAACCAAGTCAAGAAGGCTCTCAGACACACTGATTCGGAAATTCGTAAGTCGTCCGATTTCGGTTTGCTTGAGGCTGTCCATCTACGGGTTTTAGGGGTGGGGAATTCCCCGTTTATGAGGCTAGGTGAGGTGTATGAAACAGGGGAATTCAAGTTCCAAATGCCGACATGACTTAGGAAATTTCGTAAGGTCGTCAGGATTTTTGACGCTTGAGGGCTGTCCATCTATTTGCGTTTTTGTGGTTCGGGGAAGCCGTATTATGAGGTATGTGAGTGTTTTGGAACAGGGAATTCAAGTCAAATGCCGACATGACTTGAAAATTTCGTAAGGTCGTCAGATTTTGACGCTTGAGGTGTCCATCTATGAGGTTTTTTTGGGTAGGGAAGCCGCTTTAATGAGGGTATGTGAGGCATTAATGCGAAAAGGGAATTCAAGATCAAATGCCGACATGACTTTGGAATTCATAAGGTCGTCATATTTTGACGCTTGAGGTGTTGAGTTAAGGGTTCATTAAGTCGGGGAAGTCGATTCTGAGATCGGTGAGTCTAATAAAGCAGGGAATCCAAGTCAAATGACGACATGACTTGGACTTTCTCTGAAATTGCTAAGTTTTATACTTTTTATTGATCAAATTAAGGGTTCCTAAGGGTGGTGAGACCAATTTTGAGGTCAGGTTAGCCAATATTTGAGTTTTAGAAGGGCTAGCAATAAGTCTTATAGCTCACACTTCTCTTCACCCCTCAATTTAGATGAGTTCTAGTTGACTTATCTTCTTCAATCTTGGCTCCCCGTATAACCCTAAGTTGAAACATGTATATATTGTTTGCTTTTTTTTTTTTTTTTTTATTTTTTTTTTTTATTTTTTTTTTTTTTTTTTTAAAAAAAAAAAAATTTTATTTTTAGTTTTATTTTTTTTAAATTTTTTCTAACTATTTTTTATTTTACATTTTACTTTGTGTTTAATTTTTTATTTTTTATTTTAATTTTACTTATTTAAATTTATTTTTTAATTTTTTTTTTTTTTTTTTTTTTTTTTTTTTTTTGTAAGTTTTATTTACGTTTATACTTTGTGTTTAATTTTTATTTTAATTCTTTTTTTTTTTTTTTATTTTTTTTTATTTAAATTTATTTTTTAACTATTTTTTATATTTTTATTATTTTTTTTATTTTTTTTACTAAAATAATTTGTTTATATAGTTTTGTTTCTTAATCATTTGTTTTAACTAAAAAATTTGTTCTTTTTATGTTTATAACGGTAAAAAAATTTGCATTTTTACATGCCTTAAAGCAGTAAATCAGTAAATCAAACCACCCACTCCACCCTCTTGCCCTTCCATGTATCTATTGATCTATTGATCTATTGATCTATTTGATTTATTTTTCTATGATCTATGGTAATGATTCAATCATATTTTGTATAACATAACACAAAACTTTTATTTATTTTTGTTTTGTTTGTTTTAACATTTTGTTTTTACTAAAAAAAATTATTCTTTTTATGTTTATAACTTTAAAAATTTGTATTTTTTTTACATACTTAAAGCAGTAAAATCAGTTAAATCAGTAAATCCAGAAACAGGAAATCAGTAATTCAGTAATCAAACTATCATCCAACTGCTCTCCTATCCTTCCATGATCTATTGATCTATTGACCTATTGAGCTATTGATCTATTGATTCAAGTCATATTTTGTATAACATAACACAAAAACTTTTATTTATTTTGTTTTGTTTTCTTTAAACATTATGTTTTTACTATAAAAATTTATTTATTTTGTTTTATTTTTACTATAAAAATTTATTTATTTTGTTTTATTTGCTTTAAACATTTTGTTTTTACTAAAAAATTTATTCTTTTTATGTTTATAACTTAAAAATTTTGCATTTTTACATACCCTAAAGCAGTAAATCAGTAAATCAGTAGTCAAATTACCTTCCTATCCTTCCATGATCTAATGATCTATTGATCTATTGATCTATTGATTCAAGTCATATTTTCTATTAAAATTGTTATGTTTTACATACCCTAAAGCAGTAAATCAGTAAAACAGTAAATCAAACTGCCTTACAGCCACCCTCCTACCCTTCCATGATCTATTGATCTATTGACCTATTGAGCTATTGATCTATTGATTCAAGTCATATTTTGTATAACATAACACAAAAACTTTTATTTATTTTGTTTTGTTTTCTTTAAACATTATGTTTTTACTATAAAAATTTATTTATTTTGTTTTATTTTTACTATAAAAATTTATTTATTTTGTTTTATTTGCTTTAAACATTTTGTTTTTACTAAAAACTTTATTCTTTTTATGTTTATAACTTAAAAATTTTGCATTTTTACATACCCTAAAGCAGTAAATCAGTAAATCAGTAATCAAATTACCTTCCTATCCTTCCATGATCTATTGATCTATTGATCTATTGATCTATTGATCTATTGATTCAAGTCATATTTTCTATTAAAATTGTTATGTTTTACATTCCCTAAAACAGTAAATCAGTAAATCAGTAAATCAAACTGCCTTACAGCCACCATCCTATCCTTCCATGATCTATTGATCTATTGATCTATTGATCTATTGATTCAAGTCATATTTTTAGTATCATTTTGGATAACATTCCCTAAAGCACGTAAATCAGTAAATCAGTAAATCAAACTGCCTTACAGCCACCCTCCTACCCTTCCATGATCTATTGATCTATTGATCTATTGATCTATTGATTCAAGTCATATTTTGTATAATATAACACAAAAACTTTTATTTATTTTTGTTTTGTTTTCTTTAAATATTTTGTTTTTACTAAAAATTTATTTATTTTGTTTTATTTGCTTTAAACATTTTGTTTTTACTAAAAAATTTGCATTTTTACATACCTTTAAGCAGTAAATCAGTAAATCAGTAAAGCAGTAAATCAGTAAATCAGTAAATCAAACTATCATCCAACTACCCTCCTACCCTTCCATGTTCTATTGATCTATTGAGCTATTGATCTATTGATCTATTGATTCAAGTCATATTTTATATAACATTACACAAAAACTTTTATTTATTTTGTTTTGTTTTCTTTAAACATTATGTTTTTACTATAAAAATTTATTTATTTTGTTTTATTTTTACTATAAAAATTTATTTATTTTGTTTTATTTGCTTTAAACATTTTGTTTTTACTAAAAAATTTATTCTTTTTATGTTTATAACTTAAAAAAATTTGCATTTTTACATACCTTTAAGCAGTAAATCAGTAAATCAGTAAATCAGTAAAGCAGTAAATCAGTAAAGCAGTAAATCAGTAAATCAGTAAATCAAACTATCATCCAACTACCATCCTACCCTTCCATGATCTATTGATCTATTGACCTATTGAGCTATTGATCTATTGATCTATTGATTCAAGTCATATTTTGTATAACATTTACACAAAAACTTTTATTTTATTTTGGTTTTGTTTTCTTTAAACATTATGTTTTTACTATAAAAATTTATTCTTTTTTTTGTTTTATTTTTTACTATAAAAAATTTATTTATTTTGTTAAAAAGTTAAACATTTTGTTTTTACTAAAAAATTTATTCTTTTTATGTTTATAACTTAAAATTTTTGCATTTTTACATACCTTAAAGCAGTAAATCAGTAAATCAGTAAATCAAACTGCCCTCCATACCCTCCTACCCTTCCATGATTTATTTTGCATCTATTTGTCTATTGATTCTATTGATCTATTATCTATTGATTCAAGTCATATTTTGTATAATATAACACAAAACTTTTATTTATTTTTGTTTTGTTTCTTTAAACATTTTGTTTTTACTAAAAAATTTATTCTTTTTATGTTTATAACTTAAAAAAATTTGCATTTTTACATACCTTAAAGCAGTAAATCAGTAAATCAGTAAATCAAACTATCATCCAACTACCCTCCTACCCTTCCATGATCTATTGATCTATTGACCTATTGATCTATTGATCTATGATCTATTGATTCAAGTCATATTTTTGTACAACATAACACAAAAACTTTTATTTATTTTGTTTTGTTTTCTTTAAACATTATGTTTTTACTATAAAAATTTATTTATTTTGTTTTATTTTTACTATAAAAATTTATTTATTTTGTTTTATTTGCTTTAAACATTTTGTTTTTACTAAAAAATTTATTCTTTTTATGTTTATAACTTAAAAATTTTGCATTTTACATACCTTAAATCAGTTTACTACCTTAAAGCCAGTAATTCAGTAAATCAGTAAATCAAAACTGCCCATCCATACCCTCCTACCCTTCCGTGATCTATTGATCTATTGATCTATTGATTTCAAGTCATATTTTGTATAATTATAACACAAAACTTTTTATTTATTTTTGTTTTGTTTCTTTCAAACATATGTTTTTACTAAAAATTTATTCTTTATAGTTTATAAACTTAAACTAACTCCACCCTTCCATGATCTATTTGATCTATTGATCTATTGATCTTTTTGATCTATTGATCTATTGATTCAAGTCATATTTTGTATAACATAACACAAAAACTTTTATTTATTTTGTTTTGTTTTCTTTTAACATTATGTTTTTACTATAAATTTATTAATATTTGTTTTTACATAAAAAATTTATTTATTTTGTTTTATGTTTAAACATTTGTTTTTACTAAAAAATTATTCTTTTTATGTTTTATAACTTAAAAATTTTGCATTTTTACATACCCTTAAGACCAGTAAATCAGTAAATCAGTAATCAAATTACCTTCCCCCCCCCTTTTTTTTTTTTCCCCCCCCCCTACCCATTCTTGATCTATTGATCTATTGATCTATTGATCTATTGATCTATTGATTCAAATCATATTTTGTATAACATAACACAAAAACTTTTATTTATTTTGTTTTGTTTCTTTAAACATTATGTTTTTACTAAAAAATTTAAACTTTTTATGTTTATAACTTAAAAAAATTTGCATTTTTATATACCTTAAAGCAGTAAATCAGTAAATCAGTAAATCAGTAAAGCAGTAAATCAAACTACCCATTCCACCCTCCTACCCATCCATGATCTATTGATCTATTGATCTATTGATCTATAGATCTATTGATTCAAATCATATTTTGTATAACATAACACAAAAAACTTTTATTTTATTTTGTTTGTTTTCTTTATACATTTTGTTTTTACTATAAAAATTTATTTATTTTGTTTTATTTTACTATAAAAATTTATTTATTTTTGTTTTATTTGCTTTAAACATTTTGTTTTTACTAAAAAAATTATTCTTTTCATGTTTATAACTTAAAAATTTTACATTTTTACATACCTTAAAGCAGTAAATCAGTAAATCAATAAATCAAACTGCCATCCTACCCATTCGTGATCCATTGATCTATTGATCTATTGATCTATTGATTCTATTGATTCAAGTCATATTTTGTATAAACATATCTCAAAAATAAATTTCATTTTGTCTATAACTTAAAATATTTGCATTTTTACGTACCCTAAAGCAAGTAAATCAAGTAAATTCAGTAAATCAAACTATCATCCAACTACCCTCCTAACCTTACATGATCTATTGATCTATTGAGCTTTTGATCTATTGTTCTATTGATTCATATTATTATTATAGAGTATCTTTTGTATAACATAACATAAAAATAAATTCTTTGCTGTAGCTATTGTTGTTGAAATGTAGCGTTTGTTGTTGCATTTGTTGCAGTTGTTGATGTTGTTGTTGTTGAAATGTAGCGTTTGTTATTGCATTTGTTGCAGTTGTTGATGTTGTTGTTGTTGTTGTTGTTGTTGTTGTTGTTGTCGTTGTTGTAGCTGTTGTTGTTGTTGTTGTTGTTGTTGTTGTTGTTGTTGTTTAAATATATCATACGTTCAAGTTAAATGAAAATATACAACACTTTTTCAAACATATCTCTAAAATATTAATGTTAATTTTGCATTAACATTGTAATATTGAAAACTAAACAAAAAATACATATCATCCTAACCTAACTGACATACAGCATTCGTTAACAATGTAACTAAAATTAAAAGTTTCAACTTACCAACAGAAGACGGCATAGTAATCTCAAACTTTACTATACACACAATCGCTCAAAATATTATTATTATTATTATTATTATTATTATTATTATTATTATTATTATTATTATTATTATTATTATTATTATTATTATTATTATTATTATTATTATTATTATTATATCAACTATATATGTTTATGATCATAACACACCATATACACACACACGCACACAAACACACACACACACACACACACACACACACACACACACACACACACACACACACACACACACACACACACACACACACACACACACACACACAATAATTATAGACACTTTACTTAATACGTGGCTAATGTATTAAGTAAAGTGTCTATAATTATTGTGTGTGTGTGTTTGTGTGGTGTGTATGGTGTGTGTGTGTGTGTGTTTGTTGTGTGGGTATAAATGATGTGTGTGTGTGTTGTGTGCGTGTGTGTGTATATGGTGTGTTAGGTTTTGTTATCAATATAGTTGATATAATAATAATAATAATAATAATAATAATAATAATAATAATAATAATAATAATAATAATAATAATAATAATAATAATAATAATAATAATAATAATAATAATATAATAATAATAATAATAAAATAAATAATAAATTTTTGAGGAGATTGCTTGTATAGTAAAGTTTGAGATTACTATGCCGTCTTCTGTTGGTAAGTTGAAACTTTTAATTTTAGTTACATTGTTAACGAATGCTGTATGTCAGTTAGGTTAGGATGATATGTATTTTTTGTTTAGTTTTCAATATTACAATGTTAATGCAAAATTAACATTAATATTTTAGAGATATGTTTGGAAAAAGTGTTGTATATTTCATTTAACTGAACGTATGACTTATATTTAACAACAACAACCAACAACAACAACAACAACAACAACAACAACAAACAACAACAACAGCTACACAACAGAATCAACACAAAACAACAACATCAACAACTGCCAACAAATGCAATAACAAACGCTACATTTCAAAACAACAACAACATCAACAACTGCCAACAAATGCAACAACAAACGTTACATTTCAACAACAACAACTACAGCAAAGAATTCTATTTTATGTTATGTATATACAAAAAAGATACTTATAATATAATATGAATCAATAGAACAATAGATCAAAAGCTCATCATTAGATCAATAGATCATGTAAGGTTAGGAGGGTAGTTTGGATGATAGTTTGATTTACTGATTTTACTGATTGTACTTGCTTAGGGCTACGTTAAAAATGCAAATATTTAGTATAAGACAAAATATAAATAAAAAGTTTTTGAAGATATGTTATTTACAAAATATGACTTGAATCAAAGATCAATGATCAATAGATCAATAGATCAATAGATTCATAGATCACGAATGGGTAGGATGGCAGTTTGATTACTGATTTACTGATTTACTGCTTTAAGGTATGTAAAAATTGTAAAATTTTTTAAGTTATAAACATGAAAAGAATAATTTTTTAGTAAAAACAAAATGTTTAAAGCAAATAAAACAAAAATAAATAAATTTTTATAGTAAAATAAAACAAAATAAATAAATTTTTATAGTAAAAACAAAATGTATAAAGAAAACAAAACAAAATAAATAAAAGTTTTTGTGTTATGTTATACAAAATATGATTTGAATCAATAGATCAATAGATCAATAGATCAATATATCATGCGATGGTAGTGAGGGTGGAATGGATAGTTTTGATTACTTGCTTTACTGAGTTTACTGATTACTGAATTTACTTGCTTTAAGGTATATAAAAATGCAAATTTTTTTTAAGTTATAAACATAAAAAGTTTAAATTTTTTAGTAAAAACATAATGTTTAAAGAAACAAAACAAAAAAAATAAAAGTTTTTGTGTTATGTTATACAAAATATGACTTGAATCAATAGATCAATAGATCAATAGATCAATAGATCAATAGATCAAGAATGGGTAGGAGGGTGGAATGGGTAGTTTGATTTACTGATTTACTGATTTACTGCTTTAGGGTATGTAAAAATGCAAAATTTTTTAAGTTATAAACATAAAAAGAATAAATTTTTTAGTAAAAACAAAATGTTTAAAGCAAAAAAAAAAAAATAAATAAATTTTTATAGTAAAAATAAAAAAAACAAAATAAATTAATTTTATAGTTCAAAACATAATGCTTTAAAGGAAAACAAAAAAAACAAAATTAAGCTTTATTAGGTGCAATGTTATACAAATTATGACTTGAATCAATAGATCAATTAGATCAATAGGCTTCAATATGTGTCAATAGATCAATAGATCATGGAAGGGTAGGAGGTTAGTTTAAGTTATAAACATAAAAAGAATAAATTTTTTGTAAAAACATAATGTTTAAAGAAACAAAACAAAAATAAATAAAAGTTTTGTGTTATATTATACAAAATATGACTTGAATCAATAGATCAATAGATCAATAGATCAATAGATCATGGAAGGGTAGGAGGGTATGGATGGCAGTTTGATTTACTGATTTACTGAATTACTGCTTTAAGGTATGTAAAAATGCAAATTTTTTAGTAAAAATGCAAAATTTTTAAGTTATAAACATAAAAAGAATAAATTTTTTAGTAAAAACAAAATGTTTAAAGCAAATAAAACAAAATAAATAAATTTTTATAGTAAAAATAAAACAAAATAAATAAATTTTTATAGTAAAAACATAATGTTTAAAGAAAACAAAACAAAATAAATAAAGTTTTTGAAAAACTGTTATTACAAAATATTATGACTTGAATCAATAGATCAATAGATCAATAGCCCAAAATAGTCCAATAGATCAATAGATCATTGGAAGGTGGAGGGTAGTTGGATGATAGTTTGATTTACTGATTTACTGATTTACTGCTTTAAGGTATGTAAAAATGCAAATTTTTTTAAGTTATAAACATAAAAAGAATAAATTTAGTAAAAACAAATGTTTAAAGAAAACAAAACAAAATAAATAAAAGTTTTGTGTATATTATAACAAAATATGACTTGAATCAATAGATCAATAGATCAATAGACAATAGTCAATAGATCAATAGATCATGGAAGGTGGAGGGTATGGAGGGCAGTTTGATTTACTGATTTACTGATTTACTGCTTTAAGGTATGCAAAAATGCAAAATTTTTTAAGTTATAAACATAAAAAGAATAAATTTTTTAGTAAAAACAAAATGTTTAAGCAAATAAAACAAAATAATAAATTTTTATAGTAGCAAATAAAACCAAAATAAATAAATTTTTATATAAAAACATTTAATGTTTAAGAAAACAAAACAAAATAAATAAAAGTTTTTGTTGTAATGTTTACCAAAATATAACTTGAATCAATAGATCATTATAGATCATAGCTACCAATAGATCAATAGATCATTAGATCATGGAAGGGTAGGATGGTAGTTGGATATAGTTTGATTTACTGATTTACTGATTTACTGCTTTACTGCATTTACATGATTTAACTTGATTTACTTGCGTTAAAGGTATTGTAAAAATGCCAAATTTTTAAGTTTATAAACATAAAAAGAATAAATTTTTTTAGTAAAAACAAAATGTTTAAAAGCAAATGAAACAAAATAAATTAAAATGAAATGTTTAAAGCAAATAAAACAAAATAAATAAATTTTTAGTAAAAACAAAATATTTAAAGAAAACAAAACAAAAATAAATAAAAGTTTTTTGTGTAATGTTATATAAAAATTATGACTTGAATCAATAGA
>JABUQX010065369.1:2500-5000 GCA_015478945.1 Trachelipus rathkii | reverse complement strand
TGAGCGAGGGGCGGGGATAAGCCTTTTCAGTTGGAGAATTAGCAACACAATGATCACATCGAATAAGAGGAGGAAAGGTAAATGTTACAGAAGTTGCTAGAGATGAAAGATTTTCAGTAGGAGAACAAGGAGGTTAGGCACTTTCCTTGTTGATATGAAAGCCCGCTTTTGCTTTCGTCGAAGAAGTTATCCCTGCAACGATTTTCTAGCTGAATGAAAAATTTAGCGATAGTGATAGGAGAACGAGAATTTTTCACCCCCGACAGGCACTGTCTCTTAGCCTGAATGGTCAGAGAAGAAGCACGATCGAACCATGGATTATGAGGGAAGAAAGATTTAGTTTTAGAAGGAATGAATGAGAAAAGAAAATTAGCTGAAGAAGGAATGAACCCTGCTCATTCCCCATCAACGTTTACAGCTCCCTCCTTATCTTATAAATCTTTATACATCCATCATTATTCTTTGCCCTGAGGTAACCAATTTTGCATCATCTGCAAAACTTAGAAACCTTACATTTAAGTCCCTGTCTAAATTTTATACATGTATGCAGGAACAGCCACCTTGCACCTAAGAAATCGCTTTACGGACCAACAAATATGTCTCCTCTTTCCATTAAAAACTTTTCATTTTCATTGATTAATTATTATTAATTATATTATTATTATTATTAATTATTATTATTATTATTATTATTATTATTATTATTATTATTATTATTATTATTATTATTATTTTATTGTTATTTTATTATTTTTATATGATTTATTATTATTATTATATTTATTATAATTATTATTATTATTATTATTATTATTATTATTAATAATTAATAACGCTTTTTAAAAAATTATTTATTATTATTATTATTATTATTATTATTATTATATTATTATTTATTATTATTATTATTATTATTATTATTATTAAGACTTAAGGAATCAAAAATATTGAAATTCTTTACATTTGTGGGAGGTTGAACCCCCTGACCCCCTGTCTACAGCCTTATATATATATATTATATATATATATAATAATATATATATATATATATATTATATATATAATATATTTATATATATATATATATATATATATATATATATATATATATATATATATATAATATATTATATATTTGTATGTATTAATATATTATATATATAATATATAATATATATATATATATATATATATATATATTCTTACTAACTTAATCTTACATCCTCTCCCAGTAATGCTCACGAGCCTGTCAGTGGGGCCAACCTCCGCTTCCATGGTGTTCTATCGATCACGATCCCATCCGCCATCAGCTCATCCATTGCAGGCATCTGGTGTCTCCTTAATGAATCCTCCACTGTGTCTCTCCATCTCTTTCGCGGTCTTCCTCTCGGCCTCACTCCCTCCGGTCTCCACCTCCACCTCCTACTGGCAACTCTCTCTTCCTGCATCCTCTC
Source organism: Trachelipus rathkii (assembly GCA_015478945.1). NCBI lineage: Eukaryota > Metazoa > Arthropoda > Malacostraca > Isopoda > Trachelipodidae > Trachelipus > Trachelipus rathkii. Next base: position 3,546 of record JABUQX010065369.1, on the reverse strand, counting down.
CAGGTGTCCCAACCATCTTAGTCTGGCTGCGTCCACTTTATTCATCATGGGTTTCACACCCACGCTCTCCCTCACTGTCTTCGTTTCTCATGTCTCTTCTACTTCTTTCCAACACATTTCATACTCCCTGTTCTGAATTTACTCTCCTCTCTCCCTGCTCATGCTCCCATGTCTCTGCCCCCATCAACAGTTGTTGGTTGTCAACACTCCCTCGTGTATTGCTCTCTCACCTCTTTGTTCATATATTTATCTTTCAAGATGGGTATTACTGCTCTTACAGTCCTGCCATACTGCCCTCAATCCTACTCGTAATTTCCTTTGCACACCCCCCTTCTCTTCAAATGTGCCTACCTAGGTTTTATTTATCTGTCCACATTATTAATCTCTCTTACCGCCTCTACCTCCACATTCAACTCCTCTACCTCCTTCCTACTTACTATCATTATTTCTGTTTTCTCCACATTCATATTCTAATCCTGTTTCTCTCAACTTTTCTGCGAAACACAGCACCATTTGCTTCAACCTCTCACCATCTCCACTCCAACACGCCAAATCATCTGCATATACCATGATGTCTCCGTCAATCTCCTCTAAACTCTCCTTTACACCTCTTATGACTGTGTCCAAATATGCTATAAACAGTATCGGCGACAACACATTACCCTGCCTTACTCTAGTTTTTACCTCAAACCATTCCTCGTTTTTATATCCTGTTCTTACTTTACTTAAGCTATTCACATATGTACTTCTTACTGCCTTTATCAGTCTGTCTTCAACTTCATAATCCCTCTCCAGAACTCTCCATAGCTTCTCCCTGGGTGCAGAATCAAATGCTTTCTTCAAATCTATGAAGGCGATATATGCCTTCTTGTTTTTTTTATTGTATTTCCCATGTTCTTTTCCTGCTATCATTCTTCAATGCGAACATTAAATCTGTAGTGCTTCTGCCACCTCTATACCCATACTGCTCTTCACCTAATCTCGGCTCTATTTTTGATCTTAATTTTCTTTCTTATATTTTTTCAATAACATCGCCATGTGATCCA
>JABUQX010065368.1:7500-25000 GCA_015478945.1 Trachelipus rathkii | reverse complement strand
AATCTTGTTTGTTTTAATCAAAGCATTTTATTATTAACGATCTATAATAAGCTGTTATTTTTAACTATAGATGAAGATCTTCAGGATTTTTAAAAATAAGTTTGAACTTTTTATTTTTTATTTTTTTAAAAATTTAATAAAGGTTTTAGAGTTATGGTTCGCTTTTATTTATCGGAGAGCATTGCACTTTTCCATTTGATATACTGTAGATTAGTTATCTAAAATCATTTAAGAATATTTTGATTAACTATATCATATTTAATATCTAGGCTTTTATATTCATATTACTTATTAGAGTGCGATATGTTTGTTCATTTATTTTTAAAACGATTCAATATTTATGATTTTAATTAATCTTAATATTTTATCTTTTTAAATTTAGGTTTCAGTGTTAGAACTTAATGTCACCTAATTTTATCAAATTTTGATTACCCTTTCCTTAGTTTCTATTGTTTTTTTTTCTGGTTCCGAAGTGTAAGAAATGCGGACAGGCGTGGACTTTCCAGAAACTTCACCAACATCCGTGGCTTACGCTCTAACTCGTGGAATATCACCTCTCTAACTCTTATCCTAACCTTTTGTTCTCGTCTGAGACCAGATAGCTAAGGATTCGTTCTCAAGCTCTTTTATCATATCCAAGTATAACTTATTACGTATTTTCCGTCTTAAGGGTGGAGTATGTGTCTACGTAAACATTACCTTACGTAACCCGTCTCGAAAATCTCGAATCTCGTAACTTATTATTTATTTAGTTGTTGCCTGCGGATACCAAAAATAGTTAAATTGGGAATATTTTACCCACGTAGGAATTTGGTATCTTGTTCACTCAAAACATGAAAATAAAATCTAAAGTTGTAACTAAAAATACTACGAAAGTCGTTTATAATTTATAATTATTTATTTATAACTTATAATTTATTTAACGTTTCTAGAATAATAAATAGATAATAATTAAATAAATAATAATAATAAATAAATAATTCCTGGACATTGAAGAGTTTTCCTTATTGTTTAATTATCTTAGTTACTACAAAAAAAGTCAGAGAAAATCAGCTTCACCAAATAATTTAGCAATCTATTTTTATATATGATATCATATATATATATATATTACTTATAAAATATCCTTATATAAAAAATATATAAAAAATTTTATAGTATATAATATATATATATATATATTATATATATATATATATATAATATATATATATGTTTATTATATATATATATATATATTATTATATATATATATATAAATATTATTATATATATATATATATTATTATATATATATATTATTATATTATATATAATTTCTAATATATTATATATATATATATATATATATATATATATACTATATAGTATTTATCTATTATGATATATATATATATTATATATAATATCAGAGAAAATCCAGCTTCACCTTAAATAATTTGAATCATGTTTATATATATATATTTTACTTTTAATTTTAGTTTTTTAACCTTTTATGCTTTTTTTCGGTATTTACTTAATATATTCTTCTTAATTTCTTTGCGTATAGATAACATCGCATTGATAAACTATCCCTTCCAATCTATTTCCCTTTCCCTCATAAAAGTTTTTTTTTTCTTTTGTATAAATTTCAATAAAAGATTTTTTGTTGTGTAAAATTAAGGTTGAAGTAAAATTTTTCGTTATTTCCTTTTTTTTGCACAAAATTAAAATTATATTGCATTAGAAAGGAACTGTCGAACGAAACTTATTTTCTACCCTCAGAAACATTAAGAGGAAAATCAATATCATGGTGAGATATACAATCTTCTTGGATATTACCTCTTTTTTGAATTCAAAACCAAAAAATTTTATAGAATTTTTGTACTAATTAGAAATTGGTTGTTTTCTACGGTGTAAAGATAATAATTTGCTATCACTAGATGTTAATTTATTTTTCTTAAAGTTAGTCATTTATTTTGTCTTTTATGCTTTTGCTGATTGAAATGCATTTAACTTCTTTATTATTGTGTTGTATTAAAGTTGAAAGATATTTGTGTGTGGTGTGTCTGTGTGAATATGTGGTGTCTGTGTTTAAATCTGTTTGTTTAATCAAAGCCAGTTGATCTCATTAACGCTCATATAATAAAGGCTGTATATTTTTAACGTATAGATGAATGATAACTTTAGTGATTTTTAAAATAATTTAAAACTTTTTGTTTTTTATTTTTTAAAAATTTTAATAAAGGTTTAAAAGTTTATGCCGTTCGCTTTTTATTTTATCTGAGACGGCATTGCCGATTTTTACAGATAAGATACTGGTTAGATTTAGTGTAGCTAAAATCATTTAAGAATATTTTGATTAAACTTTGATATCATATTTCCTTTAATATGTAGGTATTTTTATATTCATATTACCTTACTTAGGTGCGGAGATACTTATTGTTTCATTTGATCTTTTTAAAACGATTCAATATTTATGATTTTAATTAATCTTATATTTTTCATCTTTTTTAAATTTAGGTTCTCAGTGTTGAGAAACTTAATATCATCCTAATTTTTATCGAATTCTTGATTTAACCTTTCGTTAGTTTCTATTGTTTTTTTTTTGTTGTTGTTACTGTGTTTCCGAAATGGAAGATTTGCGAAAGCGTGGACTTTCTGGAAACTTCACCAACATTCGTGGTTTACGCTCTAACTCGTGGAATATCACCTCTCTAACTCTTTATTTCCTAACCTCTTCTTGATCTCTTTCTGAGATCCCAGATAGCTGTAAGGATTCATTTCTCAAACTCTTTTATCATATCCACTATTAACATTTCATATTTTCCCATTCTTACAGGATGTGAGTTTATTTTTGTGTTTACTTCGCTAAACATTCCACTTCCATAACACGTCTGCTTGAAAATGCTCGAATCTCGTTTAACTTCGATTTCTATGTTTTTTCTATTATTGGGTTAAAATCTGTCTCCCTACATCTACAATAATCTTGTGCTTCTGCGACTATTCTCCTAACGGAAAAGATTTTCACGCCTTTTTTTGAGTATCTTACTACTTCTCACTAGACTGTTACTACTTTTCATCCCAAATACTGGGGTCTTCTATTTAGAGGATTTTAATGCACAAAACACTTAACGGTTCTAGAGTCCTCTCATATCTGATTCAGGGTAGGAAGGTAGTCTGTAATTCATTCAGTGCTTCTTGTCAACGATGCTGGAGAATAATTAAGGAACGCTTTCCCACCCATTCCAGATCGCTTCTTCCAACCAATTCTTGAACAACCCAATTGACCAAGCTCCACGACTTAGTCCCATTTCTCTTATCAAATAGGCACCAAACTGTCTTTGCTAAAAAATGCCTTCTTATCATTACTTCTGTTTGAATTTTAATTAATAATAATATAATAATAAATAATAATAATAAATTAATAATAATAATTAATAATAATAATAATAATAATAATAATAATAATAATAATAATAATAAATAATAATAATTAATAATAATAAAATTTTTAAATTTAATATATTTAATAATCTTATAATTAATTATATAATATCTTATTAATAATATATAATTATTTATTATATATCAATTAAATTATAAAAATAATAATTTAAATATCATAAAATAATGATTATAATATTATTATTATCAATTTAAATTTAGATTAATTTACCAGATATGATAGCTACCGATAATTTAGCTTATTTCTTAATAAATTAATTTCTCTAAGAATAAAATAATCAATAATTTTGAATCTATTATAACTTTCATAACAATATGAAACAATAATTTAATTTTAATTAAATAATTTTCTATATACTTATTACCTAACCAGGATGTCATAACTAATTAATAATAAAATAATATCATAATAGCATTTGAATAATTAAGTGATCATCAATGCACTGAACGAAATTGATGCACGGATAACAGAATGAGTCCTCACATACATACTTCTAGAAAAAATAAAATAAACTAAATTTACTCTCTTATTTTATAATAATATTTTAAATTTCTATAATTAGAATTTAGATGAAAATTATTTTTTAAAAATAACTTGCTTTTAATAATGATCGGTTAAAATTTTAAAGTTTTAATATCTGTCCTTTTGCTTAATGTTTTTAAGTCATGTTTTGTGAAGTGATTATTTTTTAATGGTGTTTTTTTCTTTTTCATTATCTGATTATTCTTTAATTCCATTTTGAGGCTCAACCCCATCTCGTTTATATTTTGTTGACAATTTGCACTGATTCTGTCATTCATAAGCTCAACCTTTTTCTTTTTTATTTTATAGTCCAACGCATTCTTTATTATTTTTAGTCTCCTATTTATTATTTTTTTTTAGTTGTTTTTTACTTCTATTGATTATTAAAATAAAATTATTGTTTCTTTTTTATAATTCAATGTGTTTTGTATTATTGTTCAAATATGTCCCATCTTTGTCATTTTACGTTCAGAATTTTTCACGTTTTTTATTCCGTCGATCACTCAAAACATTTGAAAATTAATAATCTTAAAGTGATAACTAAATTATGTTATTCTACGTAAAGTTTTCTCTGTTTTCATTATTTTCATAATTTTATATATTATTATTTATAATTTATTAATACCGCTTTCTTAACATATACGGTTTTGAATATTATACAACAGCTGATAACACCATGTTTCAATTTACATCGACCTTAACTTACAACAACCCCCAAACCACACCAACTCAACACACCAAGCAGAGTCCCAATAAGCCGAAGGCACAAATAGAGGATAGACAATAGGAACACAAAAAGCAGCAAATATACAATAATCAACCAGACGAGACTTTATTTCTTTTTTTTTAGACTCGGCCGTCGCTCATTTGAAGGGCTTTCTTTTTGTTTCAATTTAAGAGTATTTCTCTTATTTGTTTTAATTCTTTTTATCTCTATAGTTACTATAAAAATTTAGTCCATTTTTTTTATTGAGTACTAAGGGAAATTCTTCTTTTTCATTCCCTCTTAATTATCAATTTCTGATTCTATTTTTTATGTTATCATCTATTATTATTATTCATTTATTCTATTTTTCTATTTATATTATATATTTTCATATTTTTCTATATTTCATATTATTTCCCATAGTGCCCATTAGAAAATATCTCGAAGTAGCCAGATTAGTCATTCACTAAAAAAAATATTTTATAGGTTATATCATTTACTTTTTATTTTATTTCTTACATTATATTTAGAGATTTATCTTTTTAAAGTTTTAACATATCCACCTGATTTATGCACAGGCACAACTTGGTTATCTCAAATGGTTTTTAAGATGGGCTATAAAAAAGTACATGATGAGCTCTTTCCATAAATAAATACAGACGTTGAGAGAATTGGGAAGAAAACTAGCCCTTCTTTAAGAGTTCTAAATTGTAATGGTATAAAATATTAAAGAAAATGTTTCACTTTTATTTTTAGAATTTATAAATTTTTTATTAAAACAGGTTTTCACTAAAAATGAAAATATTTGGTATATTAAACAAATATTGATTTGAAAAACTTCATTACAAAACGTCAATTTTTAAGACACCTTAAAACTATTTAATAAATTCACTTTCGGGCTTTTTGAAAATTGCATTTCAACTGAAACACATTATTTTTTCATAAACTAAAAAAATACCGTTAAGAACTCAATTTTTAACAGATTACAAATTAATTTCAATATGGAATATTGGAAAAATCCGTACCTTTTGAAGAGTTCTAAATTTGTTATTGTGAAAATTTAAGAACAAGTGTAATTTAACACGTTAACATATTTTTATTACTCCTATCAACTTTTTTTCATTACGAAAGATATTTGATATAAAAAAAGATATTGATATTTCATTAAACGTCAATTTAAGACTCCTCAAACTACTGATACAATCTCTTTTCTACTTTTTGCAATTGCTTTTCAAATTACACCGATTCTGTTTTTCAAATGCCGAAAATACCTTTAAAAACTCAATTGTAAGAATTTGAAATAATTTTTAAATCTGTCTGAAATTTAGGAATAAAATGCCGTACTCTTTAAAGTTCTAGAATTAATCTGTAATTGTGAAAATTTAAGAATAAAGCGTTAATTTTAGAAGTTAAAGATTTTTTATTACAACCAGGTTTTCACAATTTTTTCAAATATTTGCTTATATTTACAAAACAAATATTAAAAATTTCATTAAAAACTCATTTAAATTCACCTAAAAAATAATTAATAAAGTTCTTTTTTTTCTGCTTTTTGAAAATTTTTTTTTTATTATGATAAACATTATTATTTTTTCAATGCTGAAAATACCGTTAAAAACTCATTTTAAGATTTACCAAATAATTTCAAATGTTGAAATTTAGGCAAAAAGTTAGAACTTTTAAGATGTTCTAAATTCTTTTATTTGTAGTATGAAAATTTAAGAAAAAGCAGTAATTTTAGAAGATTATTTTTTTTATTAAAACCAGGTTCTTCAATAACTATGAAATATTTTAGTATATAAAAAACAAATATTAAAATTTCATTAAAAGTAAACGATACAATATTAAGACACTCTAATACTATTAAGTAAATTCACTTTCATTTTTTTTTATATTTTCAACCATTTAACTTCTGAATACGGCATGCCCGATTTAAACAACCAATACAATTCTGCGCCTATAGATAAAATAGTTGAGTTTATAGGAAAATAAATGCCATAGATGAAACCTGTGTAGCTCATCCACTCTGGAAATCCAACAAAAACCAGAGGCAGGTTTAAACTATTCTTTGTTTTTCATTTTATGACAATTTTTAGATCCTCTTCACTTGTGTGAAAAATATCCACACCAAGAAATTTTTATTTTTTAATATTATTTAAAGGAGTTCTAAGCCTAAAACTTTCATTTAGTACAAATTTAGATACTGTAGGTATTTTTTTCGAAGTTTGAGGAAGCCCTTTTTGACACTGTGCATGCGTCTCATACGGACATAACGTTCTCTCGGGTGTCTCCTCTTCATAATATATAACAGGTGCTGACTTGCCTTATTATTATTTATTAAACATTTCCTTAGATATATAACTCGCAATTTGCATAATTTGTGACTTTTTACATTAGGAATATGGCAGAAAAGCTCCATTGTACATCTTGAGAGGTAGAATAATTAGCGTATACTAAGACCGAGTGTTTCATTTAGTTGCAAACATAAGGCAGAAAACAAATGAATAAGGATTTGTCTATCTCTAAAAAGTTAAATTAACTCCACTTATTTTCCTCACTTGTCTTCTAATACCATTATACTCATTAATTATTCCAATCTTTTTAATAGTTGGAATATACCAACATTGTACATCTGCATGACTGACTCACCTCATAAGAACATTTCAATATTTTTTAATTTAATATAAATGCTATCTTCTCCCACCCCTCCGATGAGAAGAGAGGTCATCACCTCGTAAAGAAAGTGAATAAAGATTACTTAATGAAATGAAAAGAGGTTAAATAGACTTATAGTTTTAAATTTGACACTATAACAAAATTATAATGTGGAATAACGAACTACTTAAAGATGTATAAACAAAACTAAAAATAGTTAAGAAATATAAATACTTCGTCTGTAAATCTGAATCTCCATGCTTCCTAGAATAAATCTTCTATGAAACCACTGTGGTTTAAATAGTCGCAAGTAAAATTATTGTAATAATAGAATCCAATGGTCTTCGCCTTCTTTGCGGGAGATGACAGAGCCTATCAAAGAACATAAATGAAAGGTTGAGATGCTCTTTTTTGAAATACAAAGATGGGTATAAATAGGTAGTTTTAAATGAAGTTTAAATTTTCACAAGCCGCTGAATCATACGACCACCAGACACATCTGCTTACAGATTCGCCGAGATAGAAAAATTGTGACAAATGAAATGTGGGTCGAATTGCACTCACTGTAGGAGAACAGAGACCTACCGATGTAACATCATCTATAATATCACAAAATAGTCACTCATCACGAATGCAATAATGAATAAGATAGGGAATGATAGTGTCAAATATCTTGATGTGAATATTGAAAATTATTCGTGAGACCGTAGTAAAAAATGTAAATGAGCTTTTAATTTGTTGCTTATGTTTGTGAGTTAGGAATCACAAGACCATCCGAAGAGTCTCACATAAGAAAGCGGAATGAACTAATCATGATTGAGTGAATCCAACTCATAGGCTGGGTGTCCTAGCTTAATGCTTTGATAGAATGTCTAAGAACAGAATATTTAGGCATCATACGAATATTTAGTTCTTAAGGCCTAAGAGAATATAGAGTGTACTGTTAGTATGACTTCGTATTCGACAGAATTCAGAACAAGAACGGCTCGGATTAGCCTTTTAGAGTTGTTTAATTGAATAACAGTGTAATGGGGAATAAAATGTAGTTATTGTTCCGAGGACTCAAATCAATAAAGATGTAGTGACCAGTTTCAGGGTGTTACTGACGGCATAATTTTGCAGGCGGGGGATGATCCCGTGAAATCGTAGTTAGGTTTATAGGTGGTATTTGTATGATCAAAGTATGTGACGGGAGGCCGTCGAATATACCTTCACTGCAAGCGATTTCGTCAGGTGAGAAGAAGTACACTCCACCATAAATGTCGGCTTTATACTTTCAAAGTTTCGACCTTAATTATCACCACTATCAAAGCAGTAGGACCGGAGGCCGAGTTGGATAGAACCAGCTCAATATATCAGCTGATGGTAAGGTCGAACTTGTTTGAATAGCATCTCACGGGAGGTAATATATATAGTATCGAACAGCTACGGAAAGAGGGCTACTTCTGCCTCTATATGCGTGATTCAAACTCTAACGTGAGAGATGGATAGTTCAACCATATCTTTATTTTCTTAGCGAGAGTGTGAAGCAGCATGAGTAATTGTTGTAACAGCCAATATCTAATGTTTTTAAAAGTAGGGGGCTGCTTAGAGATAAATCCGTAATAATTAACATTAAGGGTGGTTACTGGGTTAAGGAATAAAATTCGAGTGAGGGCAATCATTCATTATAGGCATTAATTCTGTGCAGTAAAAATTGAAGCATGAGGTGGAAGGTAATATTGGGGATAGGATTGTTGTTTTAGTAGAGCCGTCAGTAAACCGCAGTGATCCCAGGTGAAACTGCAGAGTTGAGAGACAATGAGCCTTTAACAAGAGCGAGTGGAGTAGTCTGGATTTTGATGAGGTTAAATGAGACCTAATACATTATTAAAGATTCGAATTTTCTAACTAAAACAGATCAAGTGCCAATTATTAATAGCCGGAGTTTGCATGATTAATTACTTACAAAATGAAACAAAACTCATTTATCAAATCTAACGTTCATCTTTATTTTAAAAATAAATGAAATTCATCCCAAAAGGTATTCACTTAAAGGATTAATATAAATGACCTGACCAAAATATCAAAACGAATTAAATGTTTTGTGATAGAAACTCAATTCTTAATATATCAAACTAGCATTCAAAAATAATTGCTGAAAGATTGAACCACTGAATAGGAAATATAAACAAGTGTTAATTATTCCATTAATTGAACAAACAGAAGGGTAAACTAATTGTCAAGTAAGTTTTACAACATACTAACATAGCCAAAAATGAACCTATGGCGCACTTATGCATAAATATCATATTCGTAGTATGATATTTAAAACAGAATTTGCTCCCAATCATTCATGATTTAACTACAAATAATATTGATAAATAAAATAATATGAAACATTATAAAAATACTTTAAATTCTTATATCAGAAAATGAGCAAAATTATGAGTTGTGTTCAATATAATTAATAGACAATAGCGGCTTTCGTCTTTTTAATAACGAAAACTGTGTGTGGTGCAAAATTTACTAATGAACTTCATCATTGAATCATAATTTAAGTGAAGAGATTTGTAGTGAAAATTTGACCTTTGCGTCAGCAGCTATGAATGTAATTTGAAAAGTGACTCTTTTCCTACATCTAAGACCATTTAAATATATTATAAAATTTCAATTTTGAATGACTATAACCTCAATTCAATTATTAATATTCTCACTTTAATTATATATATATATATAATATATATTAATATTATATATATATTATATTATATTAATATATATATATTTATTATATTAATATAGTTAATATATTATTATAATATTATTGATACTTATATTAATATATATATATATATATAATAATATATTTTATCCCGTGTGTAGATAGAAAGAATTTGCATGTAATCATTTATGCTTTTGATGCTTATTAATAATAAAAGTAGACAACTAAGTAGTAAACAGTGGGTACAGGGATTAGGTCCATAACCACTTGTGCATCACCGTATAATCACTACCATTCTTGAGGGAAAGGGGCAGTTTTATATATATTAATATATATATATAATATAATTATAATATATATTAATATATATATATATATATATATATATATAATTATATTATTATAAAAACCCATATCTAAAGTGAGAATGACTAAAGATATTATAATATATAATATTATATTAATATATATATTAAATATATATACTATATTAAATATATAATATATATTGTGGTAAGGTATGTGTAGCAAGGGACTAACGTAAAAGTTCTGTTTATAATATAACTCTTAAATCTCATAACTACGATAAGACATAATCTAATAAGAATATACTTGCATGCTATTACGTTTAAAAAAAAAAAATATTAAAAACAATATTTAAACATTTGGGGGCATTAAGAAAAGCATAGAATACGCCACTTTATGAAGTTAATAATAATAATAATTAGTATTCAAATAATATATATCTGATGCGTTCTTTAATGCTATCCATTAATTTATTAGATAAGGTTATCATTAATTATATAGTTAAGATAATATTCATCCATTTATGTATATATATCTAATCACATTTAGTTTTTACATGAAAATCTTCTTTTCCTACTGTTAATGTTTAAAGGATGACTATACTTAATATTATTTCTTATTTAATAAGATTATTTCTAGTATAACATTGGTTATATAATATATATACTAATACAACTTTTTATTTCCTCTAACTCATAGAAAAGATTTTTTTCTTCTTTTTTTCATACTATAATATATATCAGCCCATTAGTGCTATATATATATATACTAACATAGTTATTTATAAAGCAAATATTGGTGCGCATGCCCCAATGATTGATTATAATTCGGTTCGAGAATATCTACTTCCTACACATTATATATGATGTAATATAATATATTTAATATATTATATATATATAGTGATAATATAACTATATATATATATATATTAAATATATTATATATTATATATATATTTAATATATATATATATATTATATATATATATTATATATATATATATATAATATTATATTAATTAATATATATTCTATAAAAATTCAAATTTAAATATTATAATATTAATTTTAATTTATTTTAAATACATAAAATTTTATATTAAATTTATAAATGCGAATTTACACATGACATGTTTTAAAGTTTACACTTTAGTTTTAAAGCTAAGTGCACTACAAAACTCAAAGGATTTCCTTCATGTTCATAAAAATATACTGCAGCAATTAAATTATTATTCATGTTAGATTATGAATTATCATTAAGAATATTATTATATTATGAGTGATTGTCATTTCTAAGCTGCAAAACACTGCTTTGAGATTTAGAAATAAAAACAAAAAATATGTAGTGGTTAATGAACAGCAGAAAAATCTATATTAGCAAGATCATCAGCAGTAAGAGATCAAAACTTGATATGATATATCAATAACAAAATAAAGTTAAGAGAGGTGCAAGAGAATATGGAGGGTAAAATTATATCTACTGCATATTACTAAGAATTAAAATATGTACGTGTTAATGATCGAGCTGACTTATGGAGCTTACGACGACTTGAAAAAATTTGTATGAATAAAAAGGGGACCTCTAATATAAAGACAATAATATTAATAAAATTGTAATTGAGCAATATATATAGTATATATATTATTATTAAATTATATGCTGCACAATTTTTCTATATACATCAGTAGAAATAAAATATATTATTATTACATATCTACACTTTAATATAATACATATACAATAAATAAATTTAAATAAAAAATGTTTTGCGAAAGTTTTTTTTTTTTTTTGTTATTTTAATTTAATCCTTAATATATTTTACTCATCTTAAGCATTAATATTAGTATTATTTTTATTTAATAAAATATTAACAATATAAACATTTAGAACTATTTTTTATATATTATATTTTTAAATGATGGATAAAGTATAATATTATAATGTAGGTAAAGTATGGATGTTAGAATGATGGAGAATGGAAGAGAGTTGGAGGTACCCCGCTTATTGCATGCGGATGAATAAAACGTACGGTACATTGTTTTGGTCATTATGGAAAGGATGGATGATATTGATTGGTTAAAGAGGATGTAGTTTTGAGTAGTTCTGGGCTCGACGGGAATGGAGACCGAAGCTAAGTTGATTGAGTCAGTAAAAGGAATGCCCTGAAGGAGATGAAGAATGTGAATTTTGGCTGAGGCGATAAGTAAAATTGAGCATTAACTAACAGGAGTGAATGGTACGGTGAGGTTTGTGAGGGGGTTATTAGGGGATGAAACTCACCACATGACCGAGATATACAGTGTAGTAATTCGTCGCCAGTCTTAGTGAAACCTCTGGGTTAGATTTTTCTGACTGAGAAGTTCTCACTTGGGGGTATAAAGGGGACGGTAAAAGGGGGGGGGGCTTTTCTCTTATTATGGCACCTGTGTCAGTGTTCTTTACTAGCCGCTATCTTTTTCTTATTCTGTGATATGCTACGTACACCTCACCCCAAACTGGATAAATAGGAAGAATATGAATATATATATTAATTATTATATAATATATATAATATATATTATAATATTATATATATATTATTAATATCTATTATATATATATAATATATATATATTATCTAATATGTGATGTGTGTGTGGTGCGCGCTGACTAGGTGTGTGTAGTTAAGATAGGAATAAGATAGTAAGGAAAAATATATAAAGTATAGGGTAAGATATATTAGGGTGATAGAAAATAGCTATTTTAAACACATAATACTAGTGGATGGCCGATACGGAAATTAGCTTAGCTGCTTTATACTACTCTTTCACTACTATCTATTATATATACTTAAAAATAATACTTTATATATTTTTCACTACTTTCATTTTATAACTTCTCTCACACTTTTTATTGCGATATTTTCCTTGTTTATTTGCACGTAGACTTATTTTATATCACTCGGGCTACTTAACTAATCACCCATTTTTATATATATATATAATATACTATATAACTTATTGATCCTTATAATATAGTATAGACTACTATTTCAAAAATGAGTCATTAATTATACCTCATAAGATAAATGCTCTCATATATTATTAAGAAACTGATATTTCTTATAATATATATTCATGACCTATACTTAATATATATATATATATATTAATATTAATTCATACACATTATATATATATATAATTTATATATTTAGTATTTAAACATATATATATTATTATATATAAGATTAATATATACGTATTATTTTATATACATATTATCTTGTTATATAACATTTTTATTTTTTAAAAACTTGTTATTCTATAATTAACTAATAATAGCACGTTTTATTAATTAATACAAAAAACTAATAATAAGTCTCTAGTGTTGCTAGAGATTAATATTCTATTCATAATTAATATAATAATTATAATTCACTTTTTAAATCAAGGGAAGAGGGGGGTGAATATAGAAAATAGATCTGCACCGCACCAATATCAGCGCACCACGTACCGCACCGCACCTTGGGCGTTGGCTAACAATAATACATACATTTTAAATTCACGTATAAAATCATATTGATTTTAGTAATTTTTCTCTTTTTTCTATAATTCACAATAACAAATTTCAAAATTTACTAGTATAACATCTTAACGTAGTATTTTCATAATATTTTTTATTAAAAATTCTTATAACTATAGCTATATAATAAAAAGGGATGATGAGGAAAGGGGTGGTGGGTTGCTGGGTGAGGAGGGGAGGCAGACCCTCCCCTCTTTAATTGTAAAAACGTACGTACTCGTAGGAATAAAATAGGCTACGTAAATAAAAATGACGCACTAACTAAAAGGGTGTAAAATAAGCGGTTTTCTGAAGCTGCACTTTGCCGTTACCGAAATCTAAGTAACCTATCCTTTGCACATATTGAGGAAAAGTTCGGAGACGTTCCATTGTTGAAGCAAAATGCGACTAATCTCTCGAGGACTCACACTCAAATCTAATATTATCGTTTATTATATGATGATTCACAGGGCTTAGTTCCCCCATATTCTGAATTCAAACAATATATATACTATCCGTGTGTGAATAGTATATAAGCTTTACTTATCACTTTATTCGTAATTACTCTTACATATCATTATATATATATTATTATATATATTAATATACTAATTTATGATGAAAGAGATGCTGATATACATTATATATAGATAAATAAACATACTATTCTATAGCTATAAATAAAAAAATAACAAAATAAATATAAACAAAAACCAAAAATATATATATATATATATATAGCTGTAATTTTTAATATGTAAGTAAATATTGCCTTGCTTGTTTACATCTCTAGAAAACTAGCAGCGGCGTCGGAGCGAGAATGCACCAGCACAATCGAGACATTCATGTAGCATTTTCTTGGTGCCCAAAAGAGTGTCTATGATTAGCGCATAACCAAATAAAACCCAGCTACGAGAACAAACGTCTTTTAGTTTCATTCTTCGACACCAGAACCTAACTTGTGGAAATTCTTTCCCTCTTATTTACACGCTAGGGTATTATTCTTTATTATCACATGAATATATTAATGAGCTTTGTGTAGGAAAAAATCTTTGTATACTTTAATAATTTGTTTAAGTTATTATAAGAAATATTATTATTAATATATATAATTATATCATTAAATTAAATTTATAAATATTATAATAATACTAAATAAAATATTTAATAAAAAAAAAATAAAAAAAAAAAAAAAAATAAAAATATAATATAAATAATTATCAATAATATTAATTAATAATTATAATTAATAATTATATATAATAATTATAATAATATATATATAATAATTAAATTATAATAATTAATACTTATCATTCTTTCTTCCCTCTTCATCTTTGAGCCCTCAGATAGGGTAAGGAATGGTGTACAAGCAATCGGAAATGGAAAAGCATGTAGGAGAAACATGACAACGCGAAAGAAAGACTCCAGAGTAAGTCACAAGACTCAGAGAGAAAATCTTCATCCGCATAGAGCAATCAGGGATCGCGACGGACCTCGCACTATGTGTTGAATCGTAACCAATGTAAGAGGTTAAATCCCTGGCCCATAGTGGGCCAACAAACGTCATACCGCCCCTGACAAAACCCCGTCATTCTCTTATCATGTAGCACTTTATTTCTCGCATTCTGCAAAACTCACATTTTCTCCTCTGCAGAGACAGTCGATTGTTAATGACGACGGACTCGGTAATTCGCTTTACTCTTCGGCTGGCTTCGCCACAGCCGATCGGTTTTCCCAACACAACTCTTCGAGCTATAAAAGCGCCATTATTCTTTTCTTCACTTTAATAACTGATCAGGTTATATCATTTCATCCTTTACTCTCACACTGATCTACATCTCAATACTCTTCATTTTCTACGATCTCCTACGTTATAGCATATATAGATACCAACTCGTCTATATTATCATCAATAGCATCATATGTATCGCCAAATCTCTAATAACGTTCATCTCCTCACTTTATTAATCTCATTTTCAACAAACCTTATCAGTACATGCCCCTAAATAGATATATGTCATCTGAACACATTGAGAATTTAGATCTATACTCTCTTGATGTCCACGACATAATAGTGCACTCACTACTATAGCAGCACATATATTAATACCGGTAAACAACATATATATATATATTATATATAATATTTCATAATATATATATTATATATAATATATTATATATTAATATTAATATATAATAATTAATTTAATATATAATATATATTATATATATATATAATAATATTAATATATATATATTATATATATATATATATTAAATTGAATGAGTCTACAGGAAGATTATTTTACACTCGTCTATCAGCGTGGAATCGAACACTGGACTCTCACGCTGATTGCTCGAGTTAACAGTAACGACTGACTTCTAACACTAGGCCATTCTCAATTACGTCCCAAAAAGAACGCTTCAAACGTAGTTTTTAAAGCACTCGGTTTTCTCATCCCATAATAATAATGAGTATCAAAGGCTATATATATATATCATATATAATTATATATATATATATATTATATAATATATTAATATATATTTATAAATATAATATAATTAAATATATATATATAATATATTTATTATATACTATATAATCTTAATTAATATTAATTAATAGTATATATATTATAATATATATATTATATATATATATATATTAATTTATATAATCATAAAACAATATCTTTACTCCCTTTCTCACCCCGATTTGGAGTCATATATATATATATATATATATATAATCTATCACTATAACACTACATATATATATATTATATATATATATATATATTATATAAATCTATATAACTAACTAATATATATATTATTATATATTAATAAAATATATAACTTACTTATAATGTTTAACCATATTAAAAAAATAAAAACATGGAGAATATAAGTAATATATATTGTAGTATATATAGTATATATAGTAATAAATTATTATCTCATCTACTACGTATATTTGCACTTTTCATTTCTCTATTAATATATATATTATTTATAGGTAAATTTTAGTATTGAGTATTATAGTCTAGCCCTATATATACTAAATAGTTTTTTAATTTAATATCTTATATATATTACAATATTTTCTACTCTAATCACTGCTCTATATATACACGTGTAGAGAGAGGAGGCAGTCTTTTACCTATCTAATCCTTTTTCGAATATATAATCAACATTATATTTTGACAGAAGGGCTTCCATATCATTATAAATTCTCTACTATAAATATTCTCACATGACATTAATCTCAATATAGATAATTCTGATTTTTAATAGAAGAGTGCCAAATCTAATCGTTTTTTACCAAATTGGTAATAAGCATTCCCAAGGTCTAAATATTACACAAATTGTAACTAACTCCGGGAGTGCCAAGAGTGCGATACATTACGCAAATCGCACAAACACATGCATGGGTATTAAAAAATATATCCATTGCCAAGAGTTCATTTTTATAAGTTTAGACGTCACAGTTAATATCGTAGCTGTCATAACATACAATGTGCATTAACCCACTTAGTATGTACTTAGTTTTCTATCTCTCTCATAAGTAGAATGTAATTAGAAATAGACGATAAGTAAAGGA
>JABUQX010065368.1:0-2500 GCA_015478945.1 Trachelipus rathkii | reverse complement strand
ATTATATATATAGTATAATATATATATATTATATATATATATTATATATATAATATTTATATATATATATATATATATAATATATATATATATATATATTATTAATGATATATAATATATACTATATATGTGTATAATATATATATAATTAATATAATATAATATACTATATATATATATATATTATATATATATATATATTATATATATACTTTGTAATACATTGTCGATTTGTTTATGTATCATGAAAATCAAACATAGGTAATAAAAAATAAATACAAAATTTGTTCTTAAATCCAGATAACACTTCTTTAAATAAATCTAACTACAGTAGAATTTAACCCTAAATAGGATTACATCAAATAATTAACCATAAAAACATTTACCTTTAATTTAATAGTTTTAAAGAATTTATGTATTTTCTATTTTTATTTTATTTTATGAAAAAATCCAAGTGTGTGAATTTTGTGTTTTTTAAGGCTTTTTTTTTTTTTTTTTTTTTGAAATAACCAATTATGCCTAATACAAGATTATACACGCACTCGTAAACATGTAGATTAAGCTTAGGTCTTTATCGCTTGATCCGTGTAAATTATGTTAGTTATGCGTTGATCCGAGTCAAGAGTCCAAGAACATTTAATGTGCATACTTACGGCAAATATTATAAATGAAATATATATAAATTATTGTATCAGATATTATTTACATATCCTTGATAAATATAACCAAATAATAGTATATAACAATAAAACGACAACTTTTCTTACTTTTATACTATGGCTATGGCTCTTCTACATTTCGCCAGTCCTCTAGTCCACGAATCCGATTCCCTGATTGGGTCGTGATATATATATATATATATTATATATATATATATTATTATAATATATTATAATATATATATATATATATACTATATATCTATTTATATTATATATATTATATATATTGATATATATAATATATATATTATATATATATATATATTATATATATACATATAATATTATATTATTTATATACTATATATATTATTATAATATATATATATATATATATTAATATAGATATATATATATATATATAATCGCTTATATATATACATATATTATATAAAATATAATTATATTATATTAATATATATATATCTTATATATATATATTAATATTATACATATTATATATACTATTATTATATATATATTTAATATATATATATTATACCTATCACCTATTAACTCTATCCCTAACCTTTTGCTCTTGTCTGAGATAGCTTAAGAATTCACCCTCTAAACTATCGTTTAACGTATTCTAGACTATAACTTATTTCAATAATTTCCGATCTGCAAGGGTGGAGTCGTGTGCCTATGTAACATTAATACTCCTGTAACACAGTCTCGTGAATCTCGAATCTCCTAATTGCGATGTTCTGTGGCTTAAAGTATGTGCCTATGTAAACTACAATAATCTTGTGCTTCTGCTAATGTTCTCCTAACAGAAATAGATTTTCACTCTTATCTTCTGAATATCTTACTAACCTCTCACGAGACTGTTTATTCTTCTCATCCAAATAATGGGGTCCTATATTTAGGGGATTTCAATGTACACAACACTGAATGGTTGGGATCCTCTCCATACTGATTTAGGTGGGGGGAGGCGAATCATTTAGCATGTCTCACGGATCTGGAGCAACTAAATCAAAGAACCTAACACATTACCGGATCGTCCACCAATTCCTTCTGAAACAACTTGACTAGGTTTTCCGCACTATCCTTCTCCTCTATAATGTATAATACACTACTTCGCTCCTATTGGTTAAATCTGCACACTTAATATCTTTAACTTTATACGTTCTCTTCCAACAGCCTTCCATCCTGCCCTATTGGCGGTGCGGCGGTCCCGTTTTTTTTTTGGCACTTATTTGATCGGGGTGATTGGGGGCTGGGTCCTTCTGCTGCTTACTCGCTAACATATAATTGGGATCGACTGCTTTGACTCTGATGACGCTTCGGCTGCTGCCACTAAGGTGGGAGCTGGTAATCGCGCTAGCGATGAGCAGGTTCATTCTTCGAGCTAATTTTCTCTCCTCATATCCATAAGTTCGATGTCGTGGCCTGTTCTCATGGCCATTTAGCGCTAGACGACCATGCCGCTTGATCGGGGGTGGAAAAATTCTCTGTCTCCTATCACTCTTGCTAATTTAACGTTGGTGGTACGATGAATGTTCTTCTTCGTGCTAATTTTCATTCGGCTAGAAATCGTTGTCAGGGTAACTCTTCGACGAGCAAAGCGGCGCTTTACATCAAACGATAAGAGTGCGCCTACTTAACCTGTCTTATGGTTCTCCCACTATTGACAATCTTTCCTCTTGGCCTCTTGCCAAAAACACTTCTAACAAACTTAAGTAAATCTGCCTTTCCTCCTCTTATTCAGATCTGATGGGCTTTCTTTCTAGACGATCTTCTTTCCGGATCAGACTGTCAAAGCCAAATTCTATCGG
>JABUQX010065367.1:0-10273 GCA_015478945.1 Trachelipus rathkii | reverse complement strand
TATATATATATATAATTATATATATCTATATATAATAATATATATATTATATTATATTTTACATATATAATATATAAGATATATTTATATATATATATTATATATATACGATATATATATATATTATATAATATATATATATATATATATACTATATTGACTGTCGGTTATTGCAAAGTGTTAGCGGAAAAATCAACATGTTAGCCAAACTCCAGTTAAATAATTATTATTTTCAATCTCCAACCAATATTTTTTCTTATTCAAGAAAAATTAAAAAAGTAAATTTATTGTATAGAAGTAAATTTAATATGTTTGTTGCCAGTAATAAAATTAAAAATTCCATAATGGTAATCAATCATATCAAATAAATAATAATTAATCAATCTAGTAAAATGCCTGAATCATAAACTTTAACTTTTCATACATTTCTTGCAGTAATTAATAAATAAATCTGGTGCAGTAAAATAGTAACAAATACTACTAATACTACTACTACTATACTACCATAATAATAATAATAATAATAATATAATAAATAATAATAATATCAATAATAATAATATAATAATAATTAATAATAATAAATCATAATATAATAATAAATAAATAAATCATTAAAAATAATAATAAATTAATATAAATTAATAATAATATAATAATTAATAATAATAATACATAAAAAAAATAAAAAATAATAATAATAATTAATAATAAATACATCAAAATAATAATAATAATAATAATAATAATAATAATAATAATAATAATAAATAATAATAATAATAAATAATAATTAATAATAATAATACATAATAATAATAATAAAATAATAATAACAATAACCAATTTTAACCCAAATAAATCAATACAGTCATTACAATCAATGAATAATAATAATAATAATAGAATAAAATATAATAATAATAATAATAATAATAATAATCAAATAAATAATTAATACGATAATAATAATAATCAATTAATAATAATAACTAAACACTGTTATAAACAAAAAGTATTAACAATTAATAATAATAATATAATAGCATAATAATAATAAGAATAATAATAATATAATTATTAATAATAAATAATAATACTAATAATAATCATTAATAATAATAATAATAATAATAATAGATAATAAAATGTAAATAATAATAAATCAACAACAATAACAATAACATAACAATAACAATAACAAATAATTAATTAATTAATAATAAATAATAATAATATATACTAACTAATAATAAATAATAATAGATAAGTTAATAATAATAATAATAATAATAATAATAATAATAATATAATAGTATTCATAATAAAATATACAAGTTTTTGATTATTGCTAAAACGAAAGGCTAATAACAATAACCTTAATAATAATAATAATAATAATAATAATAATAATAATAATTAATACTACCACTTCTACTACTTTTATTATATAAAAATAAAAATAATTATAATTTAATAATAATAGTAATCTACCCATTTTCATATCAACTGATGAGTTGGGACGAATATAAATAATTAGATATTATAATAAAGAAAAGAAAGATAAAACTAAAAAAAAAACTATTCATTAGAACTTACTATACTATTCTACCTTCAGCTAATTTGACAATTTAATCTTTATTTATGTATTAATTTTCTTACATAATGTTAAATAATAATAATAAAAATAATAATCAAAATAATAATAAACACTCATATATTGTAGTTGTTGTAACAATAATAATTGATTGCAATAATAACTATTCATTCAGAAACTTTAATAATAAATAAATAAAATAATAATGATAATTAATAATAAAATAAAACATTAAAATAAAAATAAAATAATAATATTAATAATAATAATAATAATAATAATAATGATAATAATAATAATAATAATAATAATAATAATAATAATAATAATAATAATAATAATAATAATAATAATAATAATAATATAATAATCATACTAAAAACTGTTATTAAAATCAAAAATTTGAGTATAATAATAGTTAATGAAGAATATAAATTAATAGAAATATCAATAATGTTCAGAGAACGAATGTTATAATAATAATATAATAATAATAATAATAATAATCAAAAATAAATAATAATCAATAATAACTAATAATAATAATAATAATAATAATATAACTAATAATAATTATAATATAATAATAATAATAATCAATAATAAGTAATAATAATAATAATAATAATATAATAATAATGATAATATAATTAATATAATAATAATAATAATAATAATAATAAGTAATTATAATGATAATACTAATAATAATAATAATCAATAATAATAATAATAATAATAATAATCAATAATAATAATAATAGATAATAAGTAATAATAATAATAATAATAATAATAATAATAATAATAATAATAATAATAATAATAATAATAATAATAATAATAATAATAATAATAATAATAATGTAGAAGTTCTATAACAGCTTGTGTTTTAATATAGGTTTTACGTTTGCTTCCAATTCACGTAATATTTTTTTCGAATTTTGTTGAAACTATTCTAGAAAATAGTTTACAAAGAAAGTATGAAGCATATTTTTATTTATTAGTTCCTAACCGGTTTCGTAAGTAAATCTTGGACATCTTCAGAGCTTGAATTCTAACAAATGAATGAATTATTTTTACATAAGATTTAAGATTGTTAGTTATTAAATTTTAGGTAGCATTCCATATTATATTTAATCTAAGAGACATTACGTTAAACTTTATGTTAATGTTTGGTTTGTTTTTATTATTATTATTACAATTATTATTATTATTATTATTATTATTATTATTATTATTATTATTATTATTATTATTATTATTATTATTATTATTATTATTATTATTATTATTAATTATACTATATTAATATATTCTACATTATGATTATTATTATTATTATTATTATTAATTATTAATTATTATTATTATTATTACTTACTATTATAATATTATTATATTATTATTATTTTATTATTATCTGATTATTATTTATTATTATTTATCATTATCATTATTAATTGCATATCATTATCATTATTATTATTATTATTATTATTATTATTCATTGATTATTTATTGATTATTATTATTATTATTATTATATTATTATTATTATTATTCATATTATTATTAATTATTATTTATTTTTTATTATTATTATATTATAATTATGACTCATTATTATTTTTATTATTATTATCTATTATTATATTTTATTGTTCTTATTATTATTATTATTATTATTATTGATTATTATTATTTTATTATTATTATGATTATTATTTTATTATTATTATTATTATTATTATTATTATCTATTTCTACTTTAAATTTTATTTTATTTTATTTTTTTCAATTATTATTATTATTATTATTATTTTATTATTATTATTATTATTATTATTATTATTATTATTAATTATTAATTTATTAATTATTAATTATTAATTATTAATTATAATTATTATTGTTATAATTAAAATTATTTATTAAATATTATTATTTATATTATTATTATTATTATTATTATATTATTATTATTATTATATTATTTATTATTATTATTATTATTATTATTATTATTATTATTATTATTATTATTATTATTATTATTATTATTATTATTATTATTATTATTATTATTATTATTATTATTATATTTTATTATTATATTATCGATTATCATTTATTATTAGTATTCTTATTATTATTATTATATTATTATTATTTCATTTATAGTATTATTATTATAATATCATTATTATTATATTATTATTATTATTATTATATTATTATTTATTATATTTATTTTTACTTCCAATTCCCTAAATATTTTCTTCTGATTTTCATTTAATTTTCTTAATACTAGTCTAAGAAAATAGTTTGCAAAGAAAGTAAGAGACATGAATATATTTATTATTTTCTGACCGGTTCATTCGTAAACCTTGGACCTCTTCAGAGTTTCGATTCTAACATTTGAATGAATTATATAATACAAGATTTAAAAAAATTAAAATTACATTTTAGATTTTAGCATTTCATATATATTTAATTTAAGTGACAATACGTGAACTTTATGTTAATGTCTGGTTTTAGAAGTTTTATGTAATACAGCCTCACTATTGTCATTTTTGGAGCTTTGCATGAGGAGTTGTAAATTTTTTGATGACGTCTGAGATTATCAGGTATAAGTTATTTTGTTATGGTTCAGTGAATAAATGTCGTATATTTTACTAGGTTTAAAACGGTGCTAGGTATGCCCTATCTGTTAATCTATTAGTCGTGTAACCAATATACGTCGACGTTTACAGTCAGACTCGGGACATGCGAATTGGTACCACGCATTGGTGGATTAATGAAGACGTGCTCACAAATATTAGTAGAGGAAACAGGTAAGGAAATCTTTTCTTGTCATTGTTGTTATGCGATTATAACTGCTGATATTTTGTCGTTACTTTGTAGATTTAATGTGTCAGTTTTATATAGTGCCGCGTAGGACTTTTCCTCTTTATCAAAGTCTTTCTTGCGATTGAAAGTTTAAAAATAACATTTAATGCTTGCAGAGAGTATTCACTTCGTATTGGATTCCTGTTTCTTTATTGAAGTATTGCTGTTGATTAGTTTTCTGTTATTATTTTTTCTCGCTTTCTAAACTTTATAAAGCGATGTGGTTTTACAGCTTGATCAGCGTTAATTTTTTCATGTCTTTGAAACTTCACATCAAATGATTTCATCCGAGCACAATCTTTAGCCTATATATGAGCCTGTTTCTTACAATTGATTCTTACTATACTTCTGGGGGTGAGTAGGAGCTGATAATTAAGGTTTGCAGACCATTATCAGCTGGCTTGACATGTATGCCTTGTTAGAACAAGGCTTCTCCATATCATTATTATTATTATTAGTTATTATTATTATTATTATTATTATTATTATTATTATTATTATTGAGTATATTTATTATTATTATATTTTGATTATTATTATTATTATTATATTATTATTATTATTATTATTATGATTTATTATATATTATATTATTATTATTATT
This sequence comes from Trachelipus rathkii, assembly GCA_015478945.1. Classification (NCBI taxonomy): domain Eukaryota; kingdom Metazoa; phylum Arthropoda; class Malacostraca; order Isopoda; family Trachelipodidae; genus Trachelipus; species Trachelipus rathkii. Next base: position 5,180 of record JABUQX010065367.1, on the reverse strand, counting down.
TATTATTATTATTATTATTTATTATTATTATATTATATTATTATTATTATTATTATTATTATTATTATTATATTATTATATTAATTATTATTCATTATTAATATTATTATTACTATATTATTATTATTATTTATTATTATAAATTATTATTTTATTATTATTTATTCTTTTTTTACTTCTTAAGCTTATTATTATATTACTTTAATAATATTATTATCTTTCTTATTAGTATTATATTATCATTATTAATATATTATTATTATATTATTTATTATTATTATTTTTTTATTTTTTTTTATTCCTTAAATTTATACATATTTTATTGTTATTTTATTGTTGTTGTTTTTACTAGCACTATTGATTATTTAAATTTGCAAAAGTAAAATTTTTATGCATGCATTCTTTATTTCGTTTCTAGTATCTCTTTCAGAGAAGTGTCTACCATATCCGCCGACGTTTGATGAATTCAGTTAATGCAGGACCTATCTTATTATAATGCGTATATCTGTAATTGTTCTTTACCAACAATATTTCTGACATAAAGCATTGATGAATGCATTAACTTGATTCGATTGATTGATTGACTGATTGATTATTAGATTATTATTATTATTATTATTAATTATTATTATTATTATTGTTATTATTATTATTATTACTTATTTATTATTATATTTTATTATTATATTATCTATTATTATTATTATTATATTATTATTATATATTATTATTATTAATAATATTGATTATTTTTTAGTCTTATAATATTAAAATTAATATTATCTTAGTATTTTTTTATTATTATAATAAGCTAATTATTATTATTATTATTATTTATTATTATTATTAATTATTATATATTATTATTTATATTATTATTAATTATTTGATTATTTGATTATATTATTATTATTATTATTTAATTTAAATATTTTTTTTTTTTATTATATTTTATTATTATTTCATTATTATTTTAATTGATTATTATTATTATTATTATTATTATTATTATTATTATTATTATTATTATTATTATTATTATTATTTTATTATTATTATTATTATTATTATTATATTATATTATTATTATGATATTATTATTTTATTATTTTATTATACTGTTCCGTCCTCCATTATTATTATTATTTTTATTATTATTATTATATTTATTTATTATTTTTATTATTGATTATAATGAAGTATTATATTATTTAGTATTATTTTATAAGCAATTATATTCAAAGTCATTATATTTATAAGTTTGATTATTATGATTATTATATTATTGTCATTATTGTGATTATTCTATCTATTTATTATTATTATTATTATTATTATTATTACTTATTATATATATTGTTATTATTCATTTTATTATTCATTTTCATATTTTTCATTACATTATATTTTTTATATTATTATTATAATTATTATGTATTATAATTTTTATATTATATATATTATTATTATTAATGTTTTTCTTTTTATTATTATTATTATTATTATTATTTTATTGTTATTATAATTATTATTTATTTTCTTTTTTTTAGCTTACCTTTTATCATATGTTATTTATTTAATTATTTCTTATTTTATTTTATTGTTTATATTTTATCTCTATTTTTATTTTATTTTACTTTTATTTTTATTTATTTATTTTTATTGATTTTTATTTCTATTTTATTTTATTTTATTTTATTTTATTTTTTATTTATTTTATTTTATTTTATTTTATTTTATTTTATTTTATTTTATTTTTTTTTTTTTTTTTTTTTTATTTTATTTTATTTTATTTATTTTATTTTATTTTATTTTATTTTATTTTATTTTATTTTGTTTTGTTTTGTTTTGTTTTGTTTTGTTTTTTTTTGTTTTGTTTTGTTTTGTTTTATTTTATTATATTTTATTTTATTTTACTACTACTACTACTACTACTACTATTACACTACTGCTACTGCTACTACTTACTACTACTACTACTTACCTATACTACTACTACTACTACTACTACTCACATACTCTACTACTACTACTACTACTACTTACTACTACTACTACTACTACTTTTACTACGACTACTACTACTACTACTACTACAACTTCTACTACTACTACTATCAATACAATTACTACTACTACTATTACTACTACTTCTACTATTACTGCTACTACTAATACTATTATTACTACTACTACTACTATAAAAATTAAAAATTAGATTATTTTTTAAATTCTAAATATGTAAAATGTATGAATCAATAGTTATATAGGGGGCCCTTTAGAGGGGTGCTAAGCCCAAACTTGAAAATGACGTAGAAGGCCTGCAAATTGTTGGTGAATGGATTGAGAACGAATGAAATAAAGTACTGAGATTAAATTAAGTGTCTGAGCAATAAAAAAAAATGAAAAAAAATTCAGAATATTTTACTATTAGTAACATAGTATTAATAATATTACGCACATATGTACCGCGCGAGCGCAGCGAGCAAAGTGAGCAAAATGCCCATGCGAGCGTAGCTCGCTTTTCAGGCAAGCTTGAAAGCTCGCGTTCAGCGTCGCTTAGCGACGTGCTTGTTATTATTATTAGTTTTTATTTTTAAATATCAAAATGGAGCTTCACATGCGGCAGTCGAAGCATTGTATGTTAAGGCAATCTATTGTATTAAATATATAAGCAAAAATTTTAAGAGCTGTGAGAGAAAGGATGAAAAGGTAAAAGATGGGACGAATTGGTACATCGATGATATCTTAGTAGATGAGGGAAAGATATCCGCGGGAGAAGTAAGAGAGAACCTCCTGAAATTTGGACTGGTGTCAAAAGATCCTGAAAATGTGATTGGAGGGAGGGTCTTAGGACTGAAGATTGAAAAAGACAAGTTGGGAAGAACGAGGTTTTTCAGAGGAAACATGATACCAGTAATAGACGGGAAAAAGGTGTCAAAAAGAGAGTTATTTTCAATAAGCGGGAAGCTGGTTGGGCACTACCCAGTTGCAGGGTGGTTAAGGGTAGTATGCAGTTTCCTGAAGAGAATTGCGGAAGGAAAAAGGTGGAATGAGGATATAGGAGAAAAATGTACGAAAATTCTTAGTCAGGTCCTGGAGGAGGTGAGAAAAGGGGATCCTGTGAAGGGAAGCTGATTTGTCGAAGAAGGGGAAGAGGGAACGATTTGGTGTGATGCGAGCAGTATAGCTTATAGCGTCGCACTGGAAATAGGAGGAGAGATGATTGAGGATTCGAGTTGGCTAAGGAAGAAGTCGGACTGTGGCTATATCAACGTGGCCGAGTTGGATGCTGTGGTAAAAGGAATAAATTTGTGTCTGAAGTGGGAATTGAAAAATATAACAGTGATGTGTGACTCAAGAACAGTTGTCAGCTGGGTGGATAATGTAATTCACTCAAGAAGTAGGGTAAGGACAAAGGGAGCGGCGGAAATGGTAGTGAAGAGTCGTCTAGGGATAGTGTCGAATTAGTAAGAGATTTTGAATTAAAATTAAAAATCAAATTGGTTAAATTGGAGGAGAATAAAGCAGATAAACTGACAAGAATTTATGAGAAGTGGCAAAGGGGAATTAAGGAGTCTAACAAGGATCACTGTGAAATGTCAATATTGGAAACAAAAAGGTTACATGATAAGAATCATTGTGGAATCGAAAAAACAATGTATGTGGCAAAATGTTTGATAGGAGGTGAGAAGAGATGATGTGGCAGAATGTATCAGGAGATGTGAGAAATGCCAATCAATTGACCCGAACCCAGAAAGATGCGGGAGTGGAGAGCTTAGTGTGGAGCGATCATGGAAAAGGTTGGCGATTGATGTGAAGCATTTTGGAAAAGGAAAATTTCTATCAAAAATAGATTGTGAAGAAAGTAGATTCGCTATATGGAAGGAATTAAATGGAGAAGGGGGAAGAGAGATAACAAGAAAAATGGAGAAGGTCTTTATTGAACACGGATTGCCTGATAAGGTGTTAATAGATAACGCTGCATCATTCAGATCAATAGATGTTATAGGGAAATGTGCAGGAAGTGGAGAGTAAAAATAAATTTCAGAGCAGCTTTCAGGGGAACTGTAATGGGCTCGTTGAACGAAACCATAGAACGATTAAGAGGATAACGTAATTAACTCAAGAAGTAGGGTAAGGACAAAGGGAGCGGTGGAAATGGTAGTGAAGAGAATAAGATCGGGAATAAGCATAAGCTAGGCTTGTTCTGGTATAACTTTATGCCAAGGGTAAGCGAAGGTGAAACGACATGCCCATGGAAAAAGAAGTATAATTATGATTGGAGACACCCAGAGAAGGATGGTGGAGGGCTGATGAGAGATGAGAAGACGGAGAGCAAATTTCATGTGGGAGAAGATGTGTGGGTAAAGCCAAATGGGGCAAGATGCACAAGGTGGGGTGTAGGAAAAGTAACAGGATTGCTCTCCGACAAGAAACTGGAGGTGAATGGAATTGCGAGGCACGTGCTTGATGTGAGGAAGATTTATGTTTGATCTAAAATCGGAGATTCTTCGATCAGGAAAACAGTCGAAAAGGAGCTTCACAGGCGGAGTCGGCGGAATGTATTCAAGTACTGGTGAATTAGTATAAAAGCAGTTGTAAATAAATTATGGTTGTCATTCTTATTAAAGATCTCATCTGGAGTGATTCTATCTTAATCCTACAATTATTAATATTATTATTATTATTATTATTATTATTATTATTATTATTATTATTATTATTATTATTATTATTATTATTATTATTATTATTATTATTATTATTATTATTATTATTATTATTATTATTATTATTATTATTATTATTATTATTATTATTATTATTATTATTATTATTATTATTATTATTATTATTATTATTATTATTATAACAGCATTTTTCAGGGAAAAAATTCCTCGGCGGATAATTCTATGAAATAAAAAGAAAAGATGCCAAATGTCGCTTTTTGAGATTTTGTTATAAAAGATTTAAAAGGAAAATTGAAACTTGTTAAATGCATTATTTTGTTTGCTTTCAAAATGGTAAATTGATATATATAGTGGTTGCGATAATAATAATAATAATAATAATAATAATAATAATAATAATAATAATAATAATAATAATAATAATACTGTATAAATGTTTAACATTTATTTATTTATTTATTTATTTACTTATTTATTTATTTATTT
>JABUQX010065366.1:50000-73015 GCA_015478945.1 Trachelipus rathkii | reverse complement strand
TTAATTGTTTTTTTTTTTTATCATTTCCTAAATTGATATATAATAATTTTATACCATATAAGTGATTCCTAAAAATTTAGTGTAACTGACTCTGCGTATGCATTTGTAGTTTTTTTTAGCTAATTTCCGCACTAATAATGTTACGCATAATATATTAAGGATCTACATAAATTGGTATTTATATTCACTATCTCATCTCTATGTATATTATTTGATATTGTTTTTGGTCTGAGAATATTTCTCTGTTATAGTATGTAGACCACTAAGTATGTAACGCAATATATGATATTAATATATATATATTAAATATATAATATTTTAATATATAAATATATAATATATATATATATATATATAGTACTATATAAATAAATAATATTAATATTATATAAATTAATATATATACATATGCATATATAATATATATATATATATAATATATATATTATATATATATTATATATAATATTAATATATAATATATATATATTAAATAATATATGTATATATATATTTATATTATTATTAATTCAGATGATAATAATATTTATATATTGTATATCGCGAGTAGGAGAGTGAGCTTCTACATATAATAATATCATTCGTTAGAATATATATATTATCACCGACATTAAAAATTAAAGAAGGACTGTAAATATTAATCATATACCTTTTGAAAAGTAAGCTAACAAATTAATATATTATTTAATTATTTGAATATATCCGTTATAATACTAACCACACTCATTTCCCAAGAATCCTTAACACAACAGATGTTTCAAAGCTCAGAGCCGTCAGTGATAGCGTTGTAAACAATAGCCTCACTACTTTATCTGTTATGTTTATAAAATATTATTTAAAAAATGTTTGATATTATTATAAAAAGTAAAATAAATCTTTAGAATCGTTGAAATTCAAAACCAAAGTCTTTATAATTATGTATCTCATATTATTTGTATATTTATCTATTATTGTAATATTTATATCTTAATTATAAAATATATTATATTTTAATATTTAAAATATTATAATCATTATTTATATTTATATTAATTATTTTATATTAATTTATTATTATTATTATTAATATATTATATATATTATTATTTATTATATAATTATTTTTTATATATATTATTAAGATTATATTATAATTTACATATAATTTAATTACGCTTATTTACTTATTTAATCATATTATTTTTATCTTTGAATAGTAATATTATATAATTATTTCACGGTAAATATTTACAGTGATATATATATTATTATGTTATATTAAATTAAAAGTCTCGACTTTATTTCCAAGTTGCTATATACCGATTTTAATGGCCATAGATTTGTGTTGTCCGGAGAATAATCTTTGGAAAACAATCTTACATTATGATTTATTATTCCTTTAAGATACTATTTAATTTATACAGGTTTTCGAACGCAAGTACATTCCAGTCAATTCCAGAATCGAGATCTTTGAAATAAATTCTTGTGTAGAGCGAAATTAGATGTTATTAAAATATAAAAAATATTAATATATAATTAAATTCAAATGATAGGTCATCACACAGCTTATTTATAACACTCCAAAGCAATAGCTATATCGGCGCACAACCTGTTTTTATAGATGTAGATAAAGACACGATGGGCACGTACCGCATGTCACAACGCTCTAAGATATCTTTTTGAAAAAAATGATTATATGATTTATTTTATATATATTATGAGTGAAGAGTTTGGAAATATTGATAAGATTTAATAATATATATTTAAGGTAGATTGAACCTTGAGGCCTTTGAAATGATTTACAAGTTAATGAATTATTTGCATGAGACTGATAGCGAATGTATGTGAAATGACCTCTGTCCGACAATTATCAATTCGTACGTGTAATTACCAATATTATATACTGTCGACGTAACAGTCGACTCAGGGCATGATTAAAATATTATTAGGTATTACATACTATATAACGTATGATGGTTGTATACGTCAATTTAGCACTGTACTTACACTTGTTCTAAATGAGGAGTTATTGATAGAGAGTTATGCGTTGCCGATATCGTTAGGTAGTTACTACAAAAATCAACATCTGGAACTTTAATATTTTATGAGATTACTTTTAGGTTTGAGGGTGATGAGTCAAAAATATTTATAATAATCAAGAAGTACATTCTTCTATACTATTGAAGTTCTCACTAATTAAGATTAGATATAAGTTTAGTATAAGTATATATATAATTTATATCGATTATATATGATTTATTTATTTACTTATTCTATTTTATAAATAACTTTTGTAATTATGGTTTTTAAATAATAATATATTATAAATTTATTCACAACTTGAATGTTGTGTGAATTTATTGATATCACTAAGAGTTAAATATTAAAATTGTACTTAATCTAGCAGTAGCAAATTTCATTCATCATAATAAAGTTTTTCACTCACTCTAAGTTGAAATAAGGTATTTGTAATGCTATCTGCTTAACTAATAAGTAATTTTATAAATATAATTAATTAATATATATATTATCTATGTAATATTAAGTTATCGTATATTGAGTTATATAGAATATATGGATCCTATAGTATTATCATTAATTAATAATCGAACCATTATATTTACTATAAGATACAGGGTTTAACATATTAATAATTTAGTTATATTTTATAGTAGATTAATTTATTATTATAAATTTATATGTAGTACCTAGTATCTAATAAATTTAATATTGATTTTATATGTCTTATATAAAAAACATTAGATAGCAATATTATATTAAACACCTATAATATAGTTTTACGTATGTATAATTTAAGAGCATTATGACAACTCTTGAATTCTATTGATATAGACACTGATGTATATGATCTAATGATCCTAAATAGAATAGCATGATGTATATTATGTCGTCTGAGTAGACACTAATATCTTATGTAAATATATAGATACGTAGAGGGTTTATAAAACAGTTGTTTATTTATTCACGAAGGTAATTTATAGAGTTTTTATACTCTAATATTAGAGACTCAATAATTAAGATATAGTTATTATGTCACTAATATGTAGTAGTTATATAGCCAAGTAGATTGAAGTATATCACCAATCTGACATATCACTCATCAGTTCTGTAGATATATGTTTCTTAAAATTTAAACGGTGTTTGAGTAGACAACAAATTAATAGTAGGTCTCTCATATGTTGTTCTGATATTTCTGGAGGGGGTAGGTTATTTGAGTGATAATTATTATTATAGCTAATATTATTATTAATATTATGTCAATAATCGTTATATTTATCTAAGTATAACTGGTACATAAATATATTATGTAGAAAAAGAATACTCTACAGTATTACAAGAAAGGTCACAAATTATAAATATTAAGTGTCTTCAAAGTTTTATAGAGTATATTTAGATATAATTTGCATAAATCGATTTCATTATTATAGATTATTTACTATATGAAATGAAGTTAATTTAAAGTATTACATTGGACGAATAATGTTTGTTTATATCAGAAGATTGAGATGTTGTCCTTGATCTACATACTTCGTATGTCCTAGTAGACCCATATTTGAGAGCAATATCATAATTAGATATTTTCACATTTTTCTGATGTAGGCCTTTTTGGTTTGTCATTATACCATTTTCCTTTCTTTGTGTAAAACTATTGTCAATCATCGTAAGACAATTCTAGCATTTAATATTATTTTTTTTCAGAAATTTTATAAATTTATTATATTTATTATTTTATATTTATTTATTATTATATTATTATTTTATTTATTTATTTATTTTATTATTATTATTATTATTATTATTATTATTATTATTATTATTCTTATTATTATTATTATTATACAAAATTGGTCGGTATAATCGTACGTCCGCATTTTCTACCTGATCAAAGTAACAAATAAAAGAGTGTTTTAAGAAGCGATTTTGGGAATTTGGAATTTTTAGTTGTCGTACACTCAAAGCAGAAAGCGAAGTTACAGAATTAAGTCATACGAAAGCCTAGCATTTTTTGACGTCTATGTTGCGTTAGTTATTTCTCTTAAGTTCCAAATACATTATCGAAATTTTATAGTGATTAAATGAAGTTACGCAAATATAGATAATCCACATTTATACACGTTGTTACCAATACGGTACCAAAATAAATTTAGTTTTTATATTACAAAGTGTGCAAATGGAAGGAAGTTGTTAAAATAGGAAAAGGAAAAGTGTTTTACAGACTTTTCCCAGTGGACTACATGTAAGAATAAGCAGAGCGTTTGTTATTGCAGTTTTCTGCTCGTCCACAGTCTTCCTTAAAATTTAGATTCGCTCAAATTTCGTAACGACCATTTTAGACTTCTTTTATACTCTGTAGCATCTTATGATTTGCTTTTAAAAGGTGTTTTCCAAATATTTTCTAAAATGTCAGACTTCAGCCAGCTGATTTCATTTTAACATGGCGGTTGGGTCCACAAAATATTCAACTGATACAGGATCATATACAGTATATTGTTGTAATTTGGCCTTTGATCTCGGATATCCCAACCCTGGTATAATTTGGTTGGCCCCTTGTCCTTTGCCTACCCGAGGACCTATAAACAAAAAGAAAGTAAATGAAAACAACATTAGTTTTCTTCCATAACATAAACAATCATTAATTTTACAAACAAATTCTTAATTATATTTCCTTACATGTATACCATTTATTAATATTTTCTTTTTTTTTTATTTAAATCAAATTGTTTCTTCTATTTCCCTTCTTCTTTCCTTTTAATTTCATTTGCTCTTTTAATTACTTTTGTTTTATTCTTTCCTTTATTGTCGTTCTTATTTCCCCATTCTTAAATGTAAATTAATAATTTGAGCTTTTAATTCGCTTATAATAGTTTGGCGAAAGGTTTATGTAAATGAATGATATATATATATTTATATATATATATAATATATATATATATATATATATATATATATATATATATATATATATATATATATATATATATATATATATATATATATATATACAAGAAAAAGGCAAGTGCTAAGGAAGAATAGGAACCAAACCATGAAGAAAAATATTAATTGATTGTAAACTGGGAATTTATAATTTAATAAAAAATAAACAAGAAACCATAATGGGATTAAATGTTCAAGGAAACTGTGATTTAGTATATTATAAAAGCTATATGCATAAAATATTAGGTTAAGATATTTTTTAATTGGAGTTACATACATTAAATATATTTGCATATAAAAATGTTAAGTGAGCAAATTGTTCAGTATATATTTTTAACAATTTTAATATCCAACCGATATTAATTGGTTATTGTTTAAAAATATAATGTATTAAAGTTTAAAATTTTAATTTTGGTCTTATGATAATTTAATGTCCTAAATTAGTAATTTTTAAAGTATTATAATAAATTTCTAAAGCAGAAATAAATAAGAAAACGGAAAAAAAAAAAAAAAAAAAAAAAAAAAAAAAAAAAAAAAAAAAGAAAAAGAAGTCTAAAGGAGTTGAACAAAAATAAACGATTTTAATAAATATTTTATAATAGTAAAAAAAATTTCTAAACAAAGAAGAAACTATAATATAAAAAAGGAATAAAAATAAAAATAATTCAAAAATAATGAAGAGACAAAATATTTGAAAATTAAAATTAATGAATTAGAATAAAATAGTTTATGAAAATCGAAACATATGTTTAAGTTAATTAAAATTGAACAGAGTAAATTCTAGCCATTAGTAAATATAAGATTTTATATTTTCATTTTTTCTAGTTATTTTACTTTGTTTTTCAGGTGAATGGATTATAAAATAATTCCTAAACCATTCCGACTAATGTTACCTTATAAAATAAATGTTTTTACCATGACTATCAGCATACCTCTTTGCCATTGTTCCTGCGTCCGTCTGTATATAATAATATATATATTATTATTATTTACTATATATATAATATATTTCGTATATATTTTATAATATATTATATTATATACTATATAATATATAATAGCTCCCCCCCCCCGTCATGTTATGTAATATGTTTGGATAATTATATATTTATATATATATATATATATTATATATATATATATATATAATATATATATCATATATATATATATATATAGTATATTATATATATATAATATATATATAATTGTATATATATCTAGTTTATATATTCTAATCCTATAATTATATATCCCTATATAGCCTATATTAAATACATTACGTTCTATTATCATAATTTTCTTTCCTTATAGTATTAGTTATAGTATTAATATATATCCGTATAATTACAATACTAATAGATTAATGGTCACCTCATATAGAAACTTAAATAAGCTAAGATAAATACTTATAACTAGTTTAATATTGATATAATATTGTCTAATATATAACTTTTATTTCATTTATATTTCTGTTCCTTTGTTCTTTTATACAGAAAAAAAAAGTCCATAAATTATATATATATATATATATATATATATATATATATATATATATATATATATATTTTATATTTTATATATATATATATATATATATATATATATATATATATATATATTTCTAGATGTCCCCACCATCTCAACTTGGCCTCATCTACCTCACTTTTTCATACTGATTTTCCTTGCTATAACTCTGAATCATCAACACTACCACTACCTATTTGTATTCCGCCCTCCTCTATGGTTCTCTAGGTTTTAGCTATAAAAAACTGAATACACAAACAAATATACTTGTGTATTAGAAATCTTATTAGAAACTACTTCAGGCTCTTGTAACCCTTGTTTCCAATCTCAGCTAAATAATTAAAATAAGGACGTTGTGAGCTAGGTGAATTAGTTAATTTTTCAAAATTATTATTTACCCCAAAAAAATATCTAAATGCTAATATAGGTTAATGAAACAATAATCACAAATAATAATAGAGACTGTTCTCCCAATTTGGAACCTAACTCAGTGTTCTTTCGACTTTTGTTTAATTTTTTTTACTATAGTTCTATCTCTTTTATGCTGTATTGGTTTCTTTGAAATAATGTGTTTCTCTTACTACTCTACAGATAAAGGATCTTTTTGTTCTTTGGTTTAGTGAGCGTTTTTTTCCTTGCTAGGTTCCTATGAAATATAATTTTCAGAATATTATTTACTTCTTCATAAGCATACATTATGAATTTTTTAAACTATATAACGATATATTAATGAAATTTTTTAATCATCTTTGATACTCTTGTGACCAAATAATGTATTACTTACACGAAAAAAATTTTGTACACATAATACAATTTTCAAATGCCATTATTGGTATCGTTACTATATTAATTTTGATAATAGTCCAAGCGCCTTATAAGTGAACGCTTAGTCTCCAATAAAAATAATCATACGATTGGTATGAATTCAGCTAAAATTATTTTATATTGGCAATATATAAATTTTTATTTTAAAATCTATTTGTACGAAGATATTTTAATATACCATTTAACAGTCGTGACACCTCCTTAAAAAGAAATCAAAATTCGGACCAGTACACAAATATAGGTGCTCCTGTTTCATGTATAAAAAATATAATATTTATTTATTTTAAACTGATACATGTAGTTATGTTTATTCTGTCACATCAGTACAATCATGATCGGTTACATTCTGTTAAAATTACACGAAAGGTGCATATAGTTATTAGAATGTACTCATTCAGGAATTGGTATTTGATGCCAGCTTCTCTTCTGTGCATTATAGACGAATTAGATTAAATGAAACGTATTATTGCGGTTTGTTATTGGATACTTTAATTCAATCTTTATTATGCTTTATAATATAACATCTCAGTTATGCAGATAGAATTGAAGAAAATTGTGCCAAATAATTTATACGTATCAACTTATAAGGGTCACATTTTGGTTTTGTGGCGAGATAGTGGATAGGGTTCCTTTATCTCTTTGGGATCTAAATCTTCATTTTGACGCCCATGTAGGGTGTTACGAGGTAGCATGTATGAATGATATCTTATAGCGTCACAATTTCTTCAATCTCACGGTTGTCTACAATAGTGCGTTTATTTACGGTAACATTATTGTGTGTGGATGATGAACAAAAATGTATGGTTGCGTTAAAATAATTTCTCCCCCTCGATATATCGATGGGGCACGTCTAAATAATACTACGTTGATTTATATTAGAATATTTATAGTTTAGTAGTTATTTATTAACTATATATCAAATAGAGATCGGGTTCGTTAGAAAGTGAATTATTTATATTTATTTTATATTATGCTTATAGTTTTTACTTCATTTGATCCATATGTAATTATTGTTTCTTTAAATTATTATTAATTTTAATCAGTGTAAAAATATTAATATATATATAATTTTATATATCTCTCATAGATGAATTATTATATTTTAATAAATTTAGTTAATATTCCCCTTTTGACGTTCATACGTCGAGTTATATCCCTAAGAAAATCATATATTAGGGAATCCTTATATTGGAGACAATTATAACGATATTAATAAAAATATATATATTTAATATTATATATTTATATATATATATATATATATATATATCATTATATATAAGTATAATAAATATATATATATATATAATAAATTTATTAAATTTAATAATTGATTCTTAATCCGGATATATCAAATATTTAATATATTATATATAATATTATAATATTATAAATTATATAATATTTTAATATTTATTAATATTATATAATATACTATATATATAGTAGTATATATGGCGGATATTATTATTATTATATTAGTATATTAATTTTATTATTATTATTATATTTATTAGTATATTATATTATATATAATTTATATATATCTATATATATATATTATGAATTATATTATATTTATTATATATAATATAATATTTAATTTATATCAAGTATATTATAATAGATGTAATTTAATTATATAATATTATATTAATATTTTTGAATTGTATTTTATTTATATTGATTATATATTATTTATATTTTTATTTATTAGTATTTTGTTTATTTTTTGTATTAGTTAATATTGTATTTTGTTATTAATATTTTATTATTTATGTTTAATTATATTTTATATTTATATATTTTTTAATTGATATAATATATATAATATTAATTTGATTATGTGGTACTAGATTTTTTTTTTGTACCGTCTTTCGTTTCTTTCATTTTATACTCTTTATCCTTTTAAAAAAGAAAACAATATATTTATTCAGGATGTTCGTATTATTCTCTTCCCTTATTTTTATATTTTTAACATATTAATATTAGTGTTAAGTCATATGTCTCTATTTTATTGGTTCTGTTATTCAAATGTTACTTTTTCTTTTCTTTCTTAACCTTCTTTATTACCTTTATCTAACTCTTGTTCTTGAACATCTACTTGTTTATGTTCATATGCCCTGTATCACTACTGTAAGCCATTCCGATCTCTTTGTTCGGTTCTTCTTTTCTGCTGGTCTCCTGTTACTATATGTATTTTTTTCTTGTTCTTCTATGTAGTCATATTTCTTATATGCAATTCTTCATTTCTTTTCTTTAGTTCATTCTTTTCTTTTTATTTCTATGTTTATTTTCTTTATCTCCTTCTTCTTTATTTCATATCTGGTTTTCACAACATGTTCAATTAACTTTTTTCTTAATCCATTAACTCTGGTTCTCATGTTATCCTTCTCCACGCATTCCTAAGATAACACGGTTTCTCACTTTCACCAGTTTTCGCTCCTCATCTTCATGCTACGCTGTTCTGGCTCGACTGTTCTTTCTGTGTTTTCTCTTATTCAACGTATATCTCCTCTAATGGGTGAGTCTTTAAGAGATGTCATTACTGTCTTACTTATTTTCATTAATTTTTTTGTCTCCTGATATGATCTTTTTTTCACAATTTTTATTTTAAGATTGATATTATACATAAAATTGCTGCTACATGACAGTCACATCAAACAAACCTAAATACAACATTATATTAATCTTGGATCTCAGTTAATTTGTTTTTTATATTAGTTTGATTTGTAAGATTAACTTGATATTATTTCAGAAATAGCATTTTTTTCTGTTTTTATACATACTTTATCTTATTTAAGCTTAAACGGGTTATTTAATCACATTTACTACTACAATTTTCCTGTGGAAAATCTCCCAATATCTTTACACTTTCAACTATCATTCGATCTATTGTTTTATTTGCTTGTTCTTTTATTTTGAAACGTCACAGAATTTACTTATACTTGCAAGATACTTTGATATTATAATTCAGAAATATGGGCATTTTTTGTCTGTTTTTATCAATCAACTACTATCTTTCATCCTTCGATTCTCTTTCTCTTGCATTTTTGAACCACGATCACTTAATGATTTCGACTATTTCTACTCTGTTTATTACTATCATTCCATTCATTATCTCACTCTGTCATTACATCTATATCTTTTCACACTTTTTGATAATTTCTACAATAGATTTTGCAGTCTTAGTGAAGCTCATTTGAATGATATTTATATTAACGCCTAGCATCATGCTGACGCTTATTAAGACAAAGTTGGCTCCCTAAATTTTCTCTCTTTATATAATCAATATTAACATTCCTTTAAGGCCAGCTTTCTCAGGTAAAGTGCATGAGCAGGTGAGAGTATACTTACTTTTCCCTGTCTGAACTTTCCTTTTCCTTTCGGTTTTTCCTTTTTCGAACCACTGTCTTCTCTTTTTCCTTCTGTTCCTCTTAAAGCCGTTATTTTGTTAGTTGGTGTGATTTTTTTTTCTATAAAGAACTCTATCTGCCCTAATGGCAGCTATCAGACCTTTCTTGGTAATTGTTGCATAATATATTCATCTGGATACTCTTAACCTCTTCTCATACAGTCTTCCCTATTTATTTCTATCGAATGTACTTCTACCTCAGTTTACAAAAGGAAAGCAAACATCAAATGAAGGTTCTTATCCTATTTAATTATTATTCTAGTCAGCAATCTCATGTAAAAAATTATAGGCTTAGGTCAATGGTACTTTTCCCTGGTCTGATACCGTGCTGCCATTTTCCAATTCTTGCTTCTCTCGCAACCACTCGACCTATCCTCATCTTTTTTTCGCTAAAGATCTCTCTTCAATATTTTTACTCGCCCCACCAACATATACGTTATTCCTCTATATTTCTTCCCCATATTATTTCTTTTATCTCCTCTCTAATGTATCGGTTACAGATCACTTGTTCCTCCATTCTGTTGGTTATTTTCTTTCTCTTTCTCCATACTTGGGTTTTATTCAATCTTTCCTGTCTTAAACTATTTAGTTGATATTCCCTTCTCCTGTTTTGAATAGTTCATTCTTCAGTCCATCGTATCCAGCACATTTCCCATTTTTTAATATATATATACATTCCTTTTATCTTAACTGCTTCTTTCACTTCCTTCTTCCTTTCTACTTCTCCTTCTTTAATCTGCTTCTTTCATTTCACTTCCTCTATTCATTCATCTAATTCCTGATGTTCTTGGTCGTTATCCTCATTAATGGGTATTCATCCATTTTTCGTCCTCTTCCCGCTTCCTCTTCTCCTCTAACGTTCAATATTAATCGATCTCGCTTCCACTCATCCCTTTCCCGTTACCAGGTCCTCTTCCTCTTCTCTCTCCTAGAAGAGGTTCTCCTCCTATTCACCGTATGTGCCATTTCCGTTTCCTTTATTTTCCTTTCCCTCATGCCTCTTGGCCATTTCATATAAAGGTTTTCCTGTGTATGCCTCTTTTCTCTGATTTCTTCTTCTTCCTATTCTTCTCCTTCCAATATTTTCTTACCCAATTTTTACATGCTCTGTATGGTTTCTTGGGTTTACATATTCTATCCTGTTCCCTTCCGTTCTCGTTTTCGCCTTCATCCATTTCCTATATTCTTTGTTTTTTGGAGCTTCACTAATCACTGGTTCTTATACATCTCTCATTCACACCATGGCTGTCTTCTTTTCCTACTCCTATCCCCGCGACTTTTTTCTTTCCTAGTATTCGTGGCAATTCGATCTACTCTTGGTTTTTAAAGGTCTTCCTTCCCTTCCTTCAACCTCATCCGCCGTTTCTTGTTGCTTCTGTCCTTTCTGTTCCTTCGGATTCTTGCGTGATTTTGTCATTAAACAGCTCTACACACATCCACCCTACTTTCCAACAGTAAATCTCTCTTGTTTGTTATATAAATACTTTACCTATTATAATTGAGTTTATATTATATCTACTATATACTACTTATTTTTATTCTATATATATATATTTTCTTATATTATATATTATCTATTATATTTATCTATTATATTATTTATAATATATACCAAAATACTATATTTTACTACCAATATACCATTTATATACGTTGATCTGAATATCTAGTGAAATCTGATTGGGTAGCCACCTATTTTTTAATACTTATATATTATATACTATATATATATATATATATAAGTATATCTATAATATATATACACATCTTATTATCATTATAACAACATCATACCTCTATTACTTTAATATACTGTAATTAATATCAGTTTATAAAAGATGTATACATATTCCATAATCAATACTTATATATTAGATATTTATATATACTATTACTACTACGTGTATTCTGTATATCATCATATAACCGTTTAATACTATGGAATACCAAATACCAATTTAAATATATAATATACTATCATATAATATGTATATCCTATATATATATATATCTTTGCTTTCTAGTTTTTATATATATTATATATATTACATATTATTGGAGATAATTATATGTAAATATATATAATAAATATATTTATCATAATATCCTTGGTTACTAAGGCCATCGTATGAATGCAGAACATTCAGTAAAGAAAACTACCAAAAACACTTATTACACGACAACAACTAAAACAACAATTACAGATGACAATCCGAAATTAAGTACAAACATCGCGTATACTTACACCCCACTTAATACAACCACATAATATATTGCGTGTTGCCCTACCACAACCTCTCTACAACTTTATAATAGTCCTATACCCCATCTCACCTGTTCATCTTTCTCTACGGGTTTCTAGACTTTCTATCATAAATGAGCCTCGCTGTGACTACACACTTACCTAACTTAACTTCACTAGTGGGAGACCTTTAATCCACTCACGAAGCCTGGTACAAACACCGCAAACATTCGTGACACCACACGAGGGCAACTGAAACTCTCTATTTCTCCATCTAAATAACACTAAAATCATAACTAAACCACAATAGAATCACATACTTATGACCTATCGGTCTCAACAACAACCATGTCATCTAACCTATTTCGCTCCACCAAGACATCTCACCTCTCTTCTCACACCCCAATACACTCCACATGCCCTAAACCTGACATTGGTTCTAAATCATTGGGACTAACTGAACAGCGCAGACTCATCTCCCTCTACGAAGTATCATAAGACAAAACTTATATCAGACACACAAATCAATCAATTACAAAAAGCAAACTGCGTGGGAGAGTAAATCTAGCACACAATACATGGGCAACTCACCTCAAAACATCAACAATCTAAATATTTGGAAAAAAACAACTCTTCGCAGAGCCCATAACCACATCAACTCATCATAATAAATCAAAATCTGACATAACTACTATATCTTAAGGGATGTTTTAAATATAGAATACTCATCACAAACTATTAATCCTGAAATAGTATCCCTGATTGTGCGGGCCGCATATACACATCTGGGTTGGATTAAGCTAATGGTTTCTCTCTTCCATCATCAGAGAGTTGATATAGAACTCCTTTTCACTTGTGAACCTTTTCATATTTACAATGTTCCATTCTCTTTTTTCTTCCACACGCAGATTCATGTGATACTGCACCCTGTCTGTATATGTCCTTCTCTCTTCTTTTTTCTTCTGTAGATCATTACATAACGTCCGTTTATGTTATCTTCTGTAGTTTATCCACTTCCTCGGTACCCCTAAGCAACATCCAAAATAACAAACCAAATAACAATATAGTTCACTTAAATCACCGAACTCACTAAAACCCACAACAACACCTTTCAAAAAACATTTGCTTCTCCAAAACCAATAAACGTACGAAACAACAGATTCGTGCGAACACACATAAAACAAACATCTACATAACTCAACAAAATCAAAATCTCATAGCCTACAAACCACATGAATTTCTCCTTACATCAATTATCCCTAATATACCAAAACCCTAAACACCTTCACAATAACAACATAACACAAATTAGCATCGCAACCATTCTCGCCATAAGAAGTCACAATAACCATATCTCTATTCATTCAACAACACGGTAAAAAGCTCAATCAAAAAAATGATTCAGCTAAATACATAGTTAAACATACCAATCTATTAATAGTGACGAGCAATTCAGCCCAAAAACTTCAGCAGACACTACGAAAGCAATCAAAAGCCTTAAACTCACTCGAGTCATAATGGGTCCCAGACAACATATCAACATATACCCTAAAACACCCCTTATACATTAATAACGAATAGTAATTTTTCTTCACACTCATCTCTCGATAGCTCAAATCCTTACACAACTAAATAATCCTCCATAAATGTAAAAAGCTTACACTATTATACACGCTTGTTGTCTTCAATTACTAAGCAAAGATAAAGACCCGCCAAAAACCCTTAGCCTCATACCCTCGCCAAATATCTCACTATATCGCCTAGCACTTTGTCCGCGAGAACCAAACTCGAAATGACTGCATTCACTTAAAACAAGAGGATATAAACCCCATTACCATTCGACCGGAAACATCTTTTCTTTACTTACATTCTAACATTTGTATATACATATAGCACACGCATCTCTCGAATTCCCTAGACGTCACTCGCTTAACGACCACACATAATCACAAAATCCTCGTTACACTTTCAGGGGTCCTAAATTCAAAAAACTCTCATTACAAACATCAACATAGCCTAAGTGGGCATAGATTATACGAGACATAAGCGGTTGTTGTACAGAAAATAATGGTACATCGTACAAGGGTGTTTTCCCGCAGACATCAGAATTACTCTAAAACAACTTTATAATTAACCACGCAGATGCCAAACAATACAAAAATGGTGATAGCCAATTTCTCTCTGGCAGAAAAACAGCCACAGGTAAAACAACAGAAATTGGTCAGAATCCAATAGTACACATACAAATATAGAGCAGTCACCGCCTCAAAGAGCATTTATCCTCTAGCGACTCTTACAGACAGTATTCACTTATCTAGTACTTAGCAAACTTTGTTAACCCTAGCAACAAAACGTCTCGCTGCACACAACAAACAATCAAATACAATTCCCCGCAGAAAATACTAACCAATAAAAAACTCTACTCACCAAAAATTAGAACAGCAACCCAACTAACTCTAAGAATAATC
Organism: Trachelipus rathkii; assembly: GCA_015478945.1. NCBI lineage: Eukaryota > Metazoa > Arthropoda > Malacostraca > Isopoda > Trachelipodidae > Trachelipus > Trachelipus rathkii. The sequence goes on along the minus strand of JABUQX010065366.1, from coordinate 57,582 downwards.
CAACATTATGAGGTATATACATAACTGGTTAATTTCAGACTAACATCAGAATGACTGCGAGATACCCACGCTCACTGACTGGCTTCTAATCACATGTAACTACTTCGAAAAAAACATCTAGCCAACACACATCCAATATCCATTATTCGTAGACTAAACTATATTTTGTATAATTTCTATAAACGATTATGAACATAATGCAATAAGTTGCATCCATATAATCGCGTTATGGAATGATATAACATGCATCCGCAGTGTATATACAAACTCAACCTACGCATTCCAAAACATATTTGGCCCACACATTTCAATCCAAACACCAATCTACAAACTAAATATATCTAACATCTGCAAATAATCGATGATCGTTCAGAATCCATTCTTCACTTGCATCCCTAGTTATACCCCACGATATCAATACATTTCACATACATATGGAATCAAATGAAAAGAACCAAACTTCCCGACAATATAACAAAACACAACCTAGACAATGATAGCTACAAAATTCTTGCAAAATACCACCTAGCTAACGCATTTCTCATCTCCTTTGGTGCTTTAGAGTATCTTTTTGCCAACACACGACACAAATCTATTGCATAATCGTTTGCGCTTAATGTATCTTATCCGCACTTATTGCAAAATATTTATTACTAAGCTCTTGTGTAAACAACTACACTCCCCAACCAATTAATCAACATCGCATTCTTACCAACTGATGATATACACATACGTCAAACAAGCACATCCACAAATTTAATTTTTAACTAAAGTTCTCTTATATTCCACTTTAAAACGAGGATAGAATTTTGCAACCGATAATCACCCAACATATAATAATATTTTTTAACACAATCCACTAACAATTTCAAACGAAAGCACACTCCTCTCTATACTTTGTTATTGTTTAGCAGAATACATATCATTTTTGCTAAATCTGAGGTGTTTCAATTGTTTCGTGGTCCATCATTGCCAACAAGGCATTTACCTGGAACTACTAGGGAGACCCTATCGCAGAAGAGGAGGCGAGCAAAACCCCAAAACTCTTCAAAGTGTTCTGAGCCTTCGTGTCTCCGGACACACCTCTAGACAAAAAAGCAAAAGGCCTCAAAATCCTTTTATAGAATACTTCTTCCTGGTGTCTTTTTCGGAAGCGGTGGTAAAAGAGCGCACAAGTAAATAAGCGGATTGATTGCGGAGTAATTTACTAAAATGTGGGAGGAACAAATATAGCTAAGAAAACACTTCGTGGGGTGGACTCCTACGTGTTACAATAACTGCGATGCTCAATTATCAGCGATATGAGCTATTGTCTTACAGGCAATGGAGTTAAAACGAGAGGTGAATTGTGGAAGAAGAATAAGTAGAATATGTAGACGATGGCCGAGGGTAGAAGTACGCATGAAGAAGTGAATAAACAGGGCTGGACAAAAAGAAAACACATGAGGACACAATACTACGGAACAACGATTATGGAAAGAAGATATACATAGGCGTAAGAGAGTATGGCTTTATATATAGCAAAAGTTAATTTTTATAATCACATATCAAAACTCTACACCAATGGCACGAGTTATAAAAGACGAAAACGGAGTCCTAATAGTAACCAAAGGGAGATTTGACGTATGAGAGGCGTTGGAGAAATTTCTTCGAGGATTTGTACAATGTGGAGGGCGTAGTGCAGGAGAGATTGCGGGAGCCTGATTTGTTGGTGGCTGGGGGAGAGGAGGAGTGGTCGATCACAGAGAGTTGAATGACAGGGGCTAGTTGAGAGGTAATTGAAGAGTGAAAAGGCGGCGGGAGAAGATGGAATAGTTGCAGAGATGCTGAAGGAATATATAAGGATCATGAAGGAGAAGACGATGTTAATATCTGATGAACATGTGTTTGGAGAGTGAGGTGGTGCCTGTGAATGTGGTAGGGCAACAATCTTTCCCATAATATTAAATAATGGATATAAAAACAGAATGTGGAAACTAAAGAGTGATTGCATTAATGTCACATCCTGCGAAGACACTATGAAAGGATATTGGAGAGAAGACTGATAAGAGGTGGTGGAAGATAAGCTAGAAGAGTGGACAGCCAGCCAATGGTTATTCAAGACCAGGGATCGACATAGATTCTGGTCTTACGCTTTGAAGTGATAGCTGAAAAGAATTGGGAATTTAATAGATAAATACATATGTCAGCTCAATTTCGTAGACCTAAGAATAGGCTTTTGATAGATATAGTGCCAAGGGAGTATTGTGGAGGGTTAAACTGAGACAGTATATGAGTAATGTTTGAAATACCATGAGATAATCGCTTAAAGCAATAAAAAGTAGCTTATAGTAGATTACAGTAAGTGCAGAGAAAGACTTAATTGTCCTTGGTTGAGGGAAAACTGGTTTAATGGTCACATTACGTGGAGGGTGAAGCAGGATCTGAGTTGCTGTCTATCCAATATTTGTCATTTATATATATACCTGGACAGTTGTGGAGGATCGGTGCGGAGACAGTAGTGGATGAAGCGGAGAATGTTTGTGATACTGTCTCACGATGACTTTGGTGTTGTTTTGCACAAAAATCAAGAAGAAGACGAGCAAATTTTCTGGTAGGAGTTAATGAAGAGGAGTTTAGGATTGGAGAAGGATGAGATCAATCGAGGTGAAGAAACGAGGTGTGTTGATCGTATGAGTGGTGAGTTGTCTCATGGAGAGTAAGTTTTTGAGATGGAGAAAGACTGAGAACATAAGGAAAGTTTTAATATTTGGGGTGCACTATGATGTGAGAGAAACGACACAAGTTGGCAATTAATAAGAGAATTGGGAAATTTTAATGGACATGTTACATCCTGTTCTCATTGTTGAAGGAAAGAGCATTTTCGAGAACGACGTTACAAGATGTGATTTGTGATGTACACAAGTATAATGAGACTAATACTGATGTATTGGGCATGAAGCTGGCTTTAATACGAGAATGCAAAGAGCAAGTGGAGGTCGTATTGCGAGAGTGCGCGTGTTGGCGACTGATCAGAGGATGACAAGATATAAACAAGAGGAGATAGTGATAGAGGGTTAGGAGGATTTAGGCGTGAGAAGCGTCGTGGAGCTTGTGGAGAGAGGACATACTTGTTCGGAGTGGTAGCTGTTAAGAAGGATGGAGGAGCAACAAGTGCCCAGAAGATATCTGGAATGGATAATTCACGGAGGTTGATAAAAAGAGTGTCGAAGACCTAAAGTTAATGGAGCGACAACGATCAAAGTCAGCGGCGATGGTTGAAGAGAGGAAGGACGTCCGGATGTGGTAGGCGTCTGAGGATGTGGATGGACAAAGTTTCGTGTCAAAAACAACTGACAGATTGACATGATCTACAGGAGGATTGTGAAGAAAGTGAGGAAAGGGTCCAGATTCAAGATTGAGGGACACCAATCCCTACAATAAAACTGCCCACGTGCAGAATGCGTCAGAGAATATAGATATTAAATCTATTTGCTGTACTTGAGGCCGGACTAACACTTGGAAGGCCACAAAGAGAATCCTGTGCATCGCTGTAAGTTGCATGGAATCCATCTGGGCCTGCCCGCCCTAGGGTAAGCGGCATTGCTCCTTGCCCCTGTATGTAGTACCCCATAGTGACGGTTGGTCGGAGGTGAAATAGGGAAAGGTATATATATTTTATGATATATATATTATTATGAATATATTATATTATATGATAGATATATGTAGTATTGTAAGGATGTAGGCTAAATTTTTTACCGTTCTAGTAATAATGACTTTAGACTCAACTATCATACTCCTGACCTTTTTGACTGACATTATGACTAATTACTTTTTTGGCTTGATAGTCTTTATATACTATTTAGGACTGTACCTATTGTAACCTATTTTATTATTGAGCTATACCCCAATTTTTCACTAACTTAACCTATTGACTATACCCTTTTATGGCAATAATAATGCTTGTGCCCTATTCTTCTCCTTTGGGCCACACGCGATACATCTTTTTTGTTATTTTATTTTCTTTTCTTAATAATCATTATTTTCCGTCTAACTCTTCGACAAATGAAATAAAGTTTTTCTAAAAATAAATAAAAGTTGGAGGTGGAAATTATTTGGGGAAGAGATAAGATTGATTAAGTTTTCAAAAGATGTTATTCCAACTTTTCTTTCAATTCATTTTTCCACAAAATTGGAAGTTTTTCCATTTTCTTATTAACGAAGGTGGGTCTCAAACATGAAAATCTCTTACGTTGGATTATATATTCATTTCATTAGAATTCTTACCACAGGACTCGAGTGCTTTTATTAAGGTTTTACTTTCCTATTTGGTAATACATAATGCGAGTCATCAAATTCCCGGGTTGATCAATTTATATATAATGTTAATTCTACGAACGCGCATTGTCCTTTTCTTTTACATATTTTTTATTACATATAGGCAACTATGAATATGAATTCAATTTTTGTTTTTAAATTGATAAATTTAATATCTCAGGCTGCCACAAACCATATTACCTTTGCAACCCTTCATCGAAGAAGGTGTTCTTTGGTTCGCAGTCTCTGTCTTCTAGATGATTCAAGAGGTACGAGGAAAGTACATTCCCTCATCCGATACGTGAAGATTCATTATTTATTCCTCTTAAACCGCCGTAGAAACCCGCTCACATAACTACTATTTATATAATTTTTACTATATAAATATATTTTATATTATAAATAATTTATTATAAATACCCTACCTATACTACTTAATATATCTATATATTATATTATTATGTACCTATAGATGGTAATTTTTTTTATTATATTTGCCTTAAAAACTCTCATGGATCCAAGACCACCCAGAGTTTTATAGGATATTATGATCTTTATACCCTTTACATATACTATATATTGTTTGATATATATATATACTAATATGATATTACTATTAATAATATTTATATTATACGGAATGATGTATAATTATTTTAATAATTAGTATACTATCATTATGAGGGTCCAATTTATATATTTATTATATATTAGATCACACACACAATATATTGGAACCACACTCTAATTTTTTTACGGGCCACTGGTGGCCCACTACTACGTCACATATTTATACTATCCGATATATATATATACCATCACTCAGTATTTCCTAAATATATTTTCATTATATTTCTGAGGTATATTTATATATATACCTAACATTTATGAACGTATGTTATTTATTAGTATAGTGATCGGGAGCAAAAAATATTTTATATTGCCACCATCAAATCTTTCCAAATTTTATGAAATTTTTGAGCCTAATCCTAATTTATTAGATAATATAGACCAATTCCCAACCAGTGTTTCCATATGGCGAACGGAGGATATCAAACAATCTTATGCGACAGCATACAAGAAATACACACTACTGAACAACAATCATCAATCACACCACTACTACTATTCTAATGCATATATAGTACCAAATACCACAATTGATGTAAACAAAATATCATTTATTATCAGACCATCATCTCCCTGTCAATTCGCATTTTTTGTTAGCTGTGGGTAATCTGCTGTTTTTCCCTTATGCTGACCACCCCAAATAGATTATACATATATAATTTAGTAAAATCATTATTACATTTACCATGATAGATAAACCACTTACATTTAAACATCTATTAAACACTTCAATACAACAACACCACATACAACCACAACATACATAACAAACACACACACTAAACACTATAATAATAATTAAAACGCAAATTTATCGAACTTGACATTATAATTATAATATATCTTACAATATTATATATACTAAACTAATTAATAAAAATACTTGACATTATTCATATAATGACGGGGGGGTATATATATATATTACACTTATATATATATAATATACTACTCGTCAACACACACACACTTATATTATATATATATATGATAAATATTATATATATATATATATTATATATATATATATAAATATATATATATATATATATATATATATATATTATATATATATAATAAATATATATATTTATATAGTCTTATTCTCCTCTCTCTTCTTCTCTCTCTTCTTCCTCTCTCTGTCTCTCTTCTCTCTCTCTCTCTCTCTCTCTCTCTCTCTCTCTCATCTCTCTCTCTCTCTCTCCTCTCTATTCTCTCTCTCTCTGTTTTGTATTATTATAAATGGAATACTAAATTTCACGGTGCATCTACAACGTAATAAAACACATTCATAATATTGTGCCTCTGGTAACTACACCTCTCTTTGACATTACATCACTATATCATCTGTAGCATCGTTGAATACAGAAGGTAAATATAGTAAATTATTCAGTCGTGACTTGTGTTAACTTTTCAAAATTCCAAAGTTTATATGAATGATAAAAGTTAATTCTACTGTTTTCAAGAAACAATCTCTACCGATTTCCCTTAATTTTATCGTCATGTATAAAGATGTATTATTGGTTGTATTTGTGTAAACTTGTTAATATTTGTTATAATATTTGTTTGTACTTTGTAATTTCCATTATAAAAATCGAAAACGGCTTTAATCAACATTTCAATTATTTTAAATTTTCTTAATTCCATCATAATGTTAATTTTTATTTGTAATGGGACGATGTCAAAATAATTTCCAACTAAGATTCTGACAGAAAATTTCCTAAATTTCTGATGTCGATTCAAAAAAAAAAAAAAATAAAAATAAAAAAAAAGACGTCTTAAGCAGCAACACGGGGCAAATTCCTATTGATCGTGCTTTAAAAAAATTCCAATTCTTAATAACCAACTATAATATAATTGCGAATTTTCCGACTCTAAACGTCCTGCCAAACTCATGGTAACTTTGCCGAAAATACTTTCTGCTTGCTAAGACAAAAATTCGCCATTTCCGATTCAGTTGCCGATCCATAAACAATGCGGAATTCTTGGTCGTTCTCTTTCTCGATCCGATTTCTGGTTGTCCATCCAACTATTTATTTTCTTAGGTTTAATTTGATTAAATATCATCTTAAGAAATTCCTTTAAAAAAATAAATTTTAGAGCAGGAGGATGTCAGTTATATTAAAGAATATTTCGGTTTTAATCTAAATAAAACTAAAAACACATTTCAAAGTTCGTATTCAAACACACTTGTACGAAAAATGATTTAATTGACGTAATGTTATAATATATATAATAATAAAAATAATAAATAATAATAATATAATATAATAATAATAATAATAATAATAATATATAATCATAATATAATATAATAATTAATAATATAATAATAAAATAATAAATAATATAACATATAATAATTTTTTGGTTAAATTTTTATAATACCTTCAAGGTCAATTTAGCAAAAAAATAAATAACTAGTCCTATTAAGTATTATTTAATTATATAAATTTTATATTAATCATATTTTAATATAAAAAAATAAATTAACGTAAGGAAGATTTCTTTTAAAACGTTTCTCTTGAAAATCGTTTTTTAATTAATAGGATGGTAATTTAACTGAGATTTATTTCCTCTGAACGCACGGTCGGGATCCGCGGTACGTGCACATACCACACACTACACATCTATATATATAATATACTATATA
>JABUQX010065366.1:40000-45000 GCA_015478945.1 Trachelipus rathkii | reverse complement strand
CGAGCAATATATTCTATAAATAAAGTAGAAATAAATATTTTAAATTATATTATTGTATATATTTATTATATATACTTATTATTTAAATATATTATATATATTATAATATATATGTACAATATTATATAGTAATCAGAAATGTTATACCATTATGTATTGTATATATTATAATAATATAATAGTAATATTATAGTTGTATTATATTATAGGGGTGTTTGTATATATGATAATAGATATATAATGGAGTATTTAGTGGGGGGGGCCAGGGGGGGCATGGCCCCCGAAATTTATTAGACACTAAAAAATTTTAAGTCATATCCGTTAATAATATAAGTGCAGAGGTTAAATTAATTTTATTATCGTTGCAGTAAGGAAAAATCGCGTAAGTTCCTTTAGCTTAAAACTAAACTTGAAGCATCAAAAAATGCACATATACCACATATCAAATTCCAAAGTTTTTCATTTCATCAACAGTCATTTTTATAGATTTTTGATGATTTAAAATCAGCATTAGAGAGAAGTTATTAAATGTAAAGAATTATATTCCATTGCATTTGTTCATAGCCGAGCAGGTGTAATGTACAATATGAGAAATAAAATATTTGTGTACATTTGACAAGAAGTCTCGAAAGCACAAATTGAAGATTAGAAAAGAGAATGGATTAATGGAATTGAAAATGGCAATCACAGCGACAGATCGTGCAAAACAGCAATAGACGGACTAGTTTCTTGTTCGCAGTTACAATTCCAAATATTTAACTTGTTTGCATACTGGCAATTTTATCATGTCTACTGCTAACAGTAGAAAGACAGCTTTCAACATATGACTTCTGAAACCTACTTGAGAATACCTATTGTGGAAGGATAAAAGATTACTGATTTTGCCCGTCCTATACAACATTGAAATATTGAAAATAAAACTGAAGATATTATCCGGACTTGCTCACTCTCGATGCCGGCGATTAAATTAAAATTTAGAGTAAGGGATTTAGGTAATTTATATAAATTATCCCATTTTTCTTAGAATTTTAATATTTGGTCTATCACTTTATCTATATATATATGTAATTATATATTATATATATATATTTATATGCTCTATTATATAGTATATATAATATAGAATAAATATATATTATATATCTATATATATAGTATTATATATATAATAGTATATTAATTCTATATTATATATATGAATATATTAATGAACGAATAAATGAATAAACGAATAGAAAAAAATTTTGGATCCCACTGTAAGTATATATATTTATATATATAGTTGTTAACATATGTAATGTTAGGTGAGTATATATATATATAGTATATTTATATATAATTATATAATATATTTTTATATATTATATTATATATATATATATATATATAGTATATATATATATAGTATATATATAATATAAGTATATATTGATGTTTGTCGAGTTCCGTACCGATGTTAACCAGATGTGATACGAGCGTGATGATATGTATGATTGCAGAGGAAGATCTTTATTTATTATATATTCTTTGCTGCACGTCAACATCTTTTATTCCTTCATTCTCCTTTATAAAAAAATACCCATCTACTCTTCTAAGTTTTATAAGTTTTCTTAAAAATTAATAAACCTTGAAGGTAAAAATATGATTTCTGACGAAAGTGAAACAATTACTGAGGAAACACAAATGTACTTTGAGCTTCCTTAAGGCATTCACAAAATGGAAACTTTCCGGATAGATAATTTATGTTATGTAATAATAATAATATAATAATATAAGTAATAATAATATATATTATATTAATAATTAATAATAATAATAATAAATAATAATAATAATATAATCGATAATATAATAAAAACTGAATAATAATAATAATTAATAATAATAATAATAATAATATAATATATATAATTCTGTAATAATTCTATACAGAATCTCGAATATAGGTCGGTTTAGAACATTGAAAATAATTCGATAAATAATAATAATAATAATAATAATAATAATAATAATAATAATAATAATAATAATAATAATAATAATAATAATAATAATAATAATAATAATAATAATAATAAATATATATATTTATAAATAATAATATAATAAATTCTATATAATAATATTAACATAATCATAAATAATAATAATATTAATAATATTAAATAATATAATAATATTAAATAATGTTAAATAATAATAATAATATTAATGATATTTGATCATAATAAATAAAATAGTAATTTAAATAAATAATAAATTATATACCTGCATAATTCTTATTCAGACAATAATATATAATAGTAATAATAATACCATAATAAAATAATATAATAATAATTATAATAAAAATATAGTAATAATAATATAATAATATATAATAATAAAATATAATAATAATATAATAATAAAATAATAATAATAAAATAATAGAAATAATAATAAAATAATGATATATAATAATAGAATTAATAATATAATAATAATAAAATAATAATAATTAATAATATAATAATATATATAATAATAATAATAAGTATTAAAATAATAATATAATAAGTAATAATAATAATAAATAAAAAAATATTAATATAAATGATAAAAATAAATATGATAATAAAGATAATATATTATTAATATTTATTACTTACAAATTATTATGAAATAATGATATAAAATCATAATAATATATATAATAATAAATCTACTATAATAATAATATAATAAACAATAAATAATAATATAATAATCATAATAGATAATAAAATAATAATAGATAATATTATATAATAATATAATAATAATAATAATATAATGAATAATCTAATAATTAAATAATAATAATAATATAATAATAATTAATAATAATAATATATAATATAATATATATAATAAAAATTTAAATGAATAATAATATATTTTATTATAATAATAATATAATTAATATATATGATCTCATACTTTCAAATTACTGTATATAATAAATTAATAAATAATAACACGATAATATTTCAAACTAATTAATAACATAGTAAATAATAATAATAATAAATAATATAAAAATATAATAATAATAATAATAATATATAAATAATAATAGAAATATATGATAATAAAAATATAAATATATAGATTGTTTTGAGTAATTTTTTAAATTTGAAAAGTCAAGATGATAGTTAGAAAAATAAAAATGAAAATTCTAACATTTTTAATTATATAAATAATTTTCATATTTTCATATTAGTTATCGAAGGCCTTAAGTGGCTTCAAACTCCATTTTCTCTGAATCGTTTTACTAATTAAATTAATATTTTAATTAATATTTTTAAGCATGCGCGCTCGACACACACCCAAACTGGAATCTTATATATATATATATTAATTTATTATATATTATATATAATAATATATATATACTATATATATATATCATATATATATAATTATATATATATAATACTATATATATTCTAATATATAATATAGTATATTTTATATATATATATATATAATATATTATTATTATATTATAATTTTATAGATATATATAATTATATTATATATATATATATATATTATATATATATATATAATATATATTATATATATATATATAAATTATTATAATATCTATTATATTAATATATTATATATTATATATTAAACTATATTTATATATTTATTATATTGTATATATATATAAGTTATATATATATAATATTATATAATTATATACATATATAGATAATATATATATCCGTATACGGTTATATGTTTAATGCTATTCCTAATTGGTGGCTTATTGGGTGCTCTAATTAACAGAGTGAGTTTCCGAGCTCTACTTTATTTTATTTTATTTATTTATTAGTTTATTTATTTATTTATTTATTTGCTTACTGTATATGAATATTATTCGCTAGAAAGATGACTTATTAAAGAATTGAAAATAAAAAATTAAGAAAAAAATGATGCTGATTTCTTGATAAATAGACAATAGTCTCATTAACTTTCAAGTAAAATTGGTATCAGATCTCACATGCGTTTCTTATGTTGACCCAGCCTTTCGTAAGGATGAGATGGATAGAAGTTTTTGCATAACAATGAAAGACTACATTTTCCCGCGCTTTGCTTTGAAATGTCCAAATTAAAATGTCTAATTTACGAAGGATAGACTTATATATACTTATTATTTCGGAAATATATAACTTTACTAATATATTATTTATTATTTTGAGTTAAATTATTAATATATAATTATAAGGTTTGTGTGTGATATTTTCAAAAATTAAGTGTCTTTAAAAAGACCTGTCCAAAGCGAAATTTATATTTTTTGAGGTGGTGCATCATAGGCAGGCGCGCGTTTCTAATGTTTTAAAACATATGTATTTCATAATGCTATATAATTTTTTAAGCTATTTAAACTTATCTATTAATATTTCTCGCAGAGTTTGTTTTTAGTATGTGTAATTCTGTTTTGGGGATTTACGAATTTTATTAATGTTTTTAATACAAGGTTGGATCTAATTATACAGGGATAGGTGTATTATCCTCAAGCGTGGTCGAAAACACGCATTACAACTACAATAACACGGATCATTAAAAATATAAGCCTATATTATATATATAAGTAGTATATATATATGATATATATAATAACTATATATTAATATATTAATTATTAATATATATTATATATAATATATAATATTAGTATATATATAATATTATATATACTTATAGATACTATATAATATAATATATAATATATATTAAATGGTTCCTGTGTTTCCCCAAAAAAATTTGTCTCACCTCGCTAAACTGATTTGCTCATTAGCAGTAAGTAGCCAAGTTTTAAAACATTATAGGGTTAATATTAAGGTGAACCCTATGAGGGATAGATTTAAAGAACTTGTTTGTGGAGAAAAATAACTACCATTTTAAAAAAGTTTTGGAGATGAACGATAATGAATTGAATACAACATTTGTCTTATTGAATTAAT
>JABUQX010065366.1:25000-35000 GCA_015478945.1 Trachelipus rathkii | reverse complement strand
TAATTACATATATTATTATTGTTATATATATTATATTATTATTATTATTATATACATTATTATATATACATATATATATATATTATTATTATTATTATTATTATTATTATATATTATTGAATATTATTATTATTACATGTACTATATTACATAAATTACATATATCACAAAGGAGTTATTAGCGTATATATATACATTATTATATATATATATTATTATTATTATTATAAAGTAAAAAAAATATTTTTTTTATTATTATTATTATTATTATTATTATATTATATTATTATTAGTAAACATATATATATTATTATTATTATTATTATATATATATACATATTATTGCTGATGTTATTATTATTGTTATGATTATTAATATATATATATTATTACATATTATTATTATTATTACATATTATTATTATTAGTAGTAATATTATGCTTGTAATATTAATAAACATATCTGGATTACATAGACAAATAATACATTATATTAAATATTATATATATTATTATTGGTTACATATAGAGAGAACAGATGTTTTCATTTAAATTATTCAAAATAGGAATAATTATTTTTACATTACATAAATATTATTATAAAAAAACTTATACTTTTACTTTTTTTATAGGCCTATTAGGAATTTAAAATAGTTTTTTCGAGTAGTATTATTATACATATTATTATTATTATATTATATATTATATTATTACCTATATACATATTATTATTATTATTATTATTATTATATTATTATTATATATATTATATATATATATTACATATTATTATTATTATATATATACATATATATATTATTATTATTATTATTATTATTATTATTATATATTGCTTATATATATATTATTATTATTATTATTATTAATATATATATATATATTATTATTATTATTATTATTATTGTTATACATATACTATTATTATTATTATTATTAAAGATACATATATATACATATATTATTATATTATACCGTATATATATTATTCTTAAAAATATATAGACCATTTTTTACACATCACAAGTAAATCGTGCTTGAAAGGGCATGTTATTTTTAAGTTATTACATATTATTATATTTATTCATATATATATATATTATATATACATATTACATATTATTATATATTATTATTATATATATATATTATATTATATATATATTACATATTATACATCTATATATATATATTATTATTACATATATATATATATATATATATATATATATATATATATATATATATATATATATATATATTTATATATATATATAAAATAAAAATCATATAAAATAAATAAATAAATATATATATATATATTTATTATATATATATATATATATATATATATATATATATATATATATATATATATATATATATATATATATATATATATATATATATATATATATATGTATTTATATATATTCAAATACCTCTGCACAAACTACAACACTTATAAACAACAACAACATAAAAACACAATCAGTACAATCAAATTAAGTAACAAATCCTACAACACTATAAACATATATATTGCGCACCAAACCTCTCTACACTGTCAACTCAATCTAGATTCTAATCTACCTCCTGTGACACAACTTCCTAACTTAATACTAGTGGGAGACTTTAATGCCCACCACGAAGCCTGGTACAAACACCAAACATGTGACAACAGAGGCACGAAACTCCTATCTCATCTAGAAACACTAAACATACTAAACCACAAAGAATCACATACTAGACTATCGTTTCACAACAACCAGTCACTAACCTACCCAGACATCACCTTCTGCTCACCAAACATCCATCCAAACCTGACATGGTCTACATTGACAGAACTGAACTCAGATCATCTCCCTCAAATACAAAAGCAAAAATTATAAGACAACCACAATAACATACATCAATTACAAAAAAGCAAACTGGGCAAACTACACACAATACATGGGCAATCACCTCAAAACATCACAAATTAATGGAAAAAACACTCTAAGCAGAGCCATAAACCACATCACCCACATAATAACAAAATCTGACAATAAATACATACCTAAGGGATGTATAAAAGAATACAATCCAACATTAACCCCTGAAATAGAATCACTAATCAAACAAAGGAACTAACTCAAAAAAAAAAACACTCCCAAGCAACATCCAAAATAACACACAAATAACCAACCTCAGCACTTAAATCACCGAACTCACTAAAACCCACAACACAACAAACTTTCAAAAACACAACAAAAAACATCAATAACACAAACAGCAACAGATTGTGGAACACAATAAAAACATTACATAACTCAAAAAACAAAATACCACAAACACATGAATCCTTAATCAACCCCAATAACCAACAACCCCTAACACCCAAACAACATAACAACAAATTAGCCAAACATTTCGCCAAACGAAGTAACAAACATACTCTACATCAAAACAGGAAAACTATCAAAAATATCAAAACAATTAAAAACATACAACATAACACACGCCCAAAAACTTCAGCAGACACTACGAAAGCAATCAAAAACCTTAAAAACTCACCAGCAATGGGCCCAGACAACATATCCAACATATACCTAAAACACCTATCACATAAAACAATAGAATATCTCACACTCATCTTCAACAAATCCTTACAACTAAATCACATCCCACAAAAATGAAAAAAGCACTCATTATACCCAAACTAAAGCAAAGAAAAGACCCCAATAACCCAGCCTCATACCTCCCAATATCACTATTATCTACACTCAGCAAACTACTCGAAAGACTCATTCTAAACAAAATAAACCCATACATTCCCAACACTCCATTCCAACATTGATACAAATACAGCACTCAACCACTACAGCTCTCACAAACATCATCCAACCCTCGTTAACGGCCTAAACAAAAAACTCTATTACAAAACAATACTAATAGCAATAGATATAAACAAAGCTTTTGACACAGTACCCAGACACAATTTAATAGAAAAAATCATTAACACGCAGATGCCAAACAATACAAAAAAATGGATAGCCAATTTTCTCTCTGGCAGAACAGCCACAGTAAAACACAGAAATGTAGAATCCAAAATAGTACACATACAATAAGGCGTACCCCAAAGAGCAATATTATCCCCTACACTCTTCAACCTATACACATCAGACTTAGAAACTCCAGCCACAACACACACAAACATCACAACATCCGCAGAAAACATAACAATAACAACCACTCACCAAAAATTAGAAACAGCCACCCAACTAACTCAAGAATACATTGAGCAAATACAAACCTGGTTAATCAACAACAGAATGACTGCATATCCTCTGTGGCTCTAATCACCACTGACAAACATCTAGCCAACTCACACCCGAATATCCTTATTGTAGATAATTTTAAATTCAAACATAAACAATAATAAAGACCTAGCGATAACCATCTACAAACAATTCATATGATCAAAACTCAACTACGCATCAAACATATGGCCCCCACATTTATCAAACACCAACTTAAATAATTAACAACAGCTGCAAAACAGAGCTCTCAGAATCATTACACACTGCACAATTATAACCCCACAACAACACTTACACAATGAAACAAACATTCTCCCCATACAAACACACCTAGACATGATAGCTACACAATTCTTTGCAAAAACCACCACACATTCTCATCCTTGCTATCCATATCTATCTAACCCAACAAAACAATGTCTAAAGTTTCCTAGATCTTCCACTGCAAATTATTACAAAGAAATGTTAAACTCCATCCCACCTCAACCTCACCACAGAACACAACTCCAAACAAGCACATCCACACTATTCTAACCGGTAGACATCTTGCAAACCGAACACACAACAAAATAATAAACAACAATCCACTACAAATTTCAAACGAAAGCAACACTCTCTCTATAGCTATGCAGACAAATATAGCTAATCTGAGGTGTGGTCATCATCCAGCATTACAGGAATATAGGGCCAGCAGAAGAGGAGGGACAAAGTGTTGAGGAGTGCTGGAACACCTTTAAGGAAGCGGTGGTAAAGAGCGCAGAAGGGATGATGGGAATAAAAATGGTGGGAGGAACAAAAAAGAAGAAAACACCATGGTGGACCGGACGTGTTAAAACTGATGTACAAGAGAAGATGAGATGTTTTAGGAAATGGATAAAAACGAGAGGTGAATTGGAGAGAAGAGAATATGTAGAGGCTCGGCGAGAGTCTGATAGAGTGAAAAGGGTGGAAAAGGAAAACACCTGGGAAAAATCGGAAACGAGTTGGAAGAAGATGTGACAGGCGTAAGAAAGCTGGTCTTTAATATAGCAAAGAATTACAGGAAAAGCTCGACACCAATGGCACGAGCCATAAAGGACGAAAACGGAGTCCTAATAGTAAACCAAAGGGAGATTGACGAGAGGTGGAGGAAATTCTTCGAGGATTTGTACAATGTGGAGGGCGTAGTGCAGGAGAGATTGCGGGAGCCTGATTTGTTGGTGGCTGGGGGAGAGGAGGAGTGGTCGATCACAGAGGAGGAGATGATGGTGGCGTTGAGAGGTATGAAGAGTGAAAAGGCGGCGGGTGAAGATGGAATAGTTGCAGAGATGCTGAAGGAAATGGGAGTTGAAGGGACAAGACGGATGTTAAATCTGATGAACATGTGTTGGAGAGATGAGGTGGTGCCTGGTGAATGGAGTAGGGCAACAATCTTCCCCATATATAAAAAAGGATATAAAAACAGAATGTGGAAACTATAGAGGGATTGCATTAATGTCACATCCTGCGAAGACCTATGAAAGGATATTGGAGAGAAGACTGAAAGAGGTGGTGGAAGATAAGCTAGAAGAGTGGCAACATGGTTTCAGACCAGGGAGATCGACTATAGATCTGGTATTCGCTTTGAAGATGATAAGTGAAAAGAATTGGGAATTTAATAGAAAAACATATGCAGCTTTCGTAGACCTAGAAAAGGCTTTTGATAGAGTGCCAAGGGAGTTATTGTGGAGGGAACTGAGAAGAATAGAGTATGGAATACCTGAGAAATCGCTAAAAGCAATAAAAAGTACTTATGTAGACAGTAAGTGCAGAGTAAAGACTATGTCCGGTGAGGGAAAATGGTTTAATGTCACAACGGGGAAGCAAGTGGATCGTGCTGTTCCAATTTGTTCATTATATACATGGACAGTTGAGGGAGATCGGTGCGGAACAGAGTGGAGAACGAGATGTTTGGATACGCGGATGACTTGGTGTTGTTTGCACAAAATCAAGAGAGACTGCAAAATTTTCTGGAGGTTAATGAAGAGGAGTTGGAGGAGAAGGGTATGAGGATAAATCGAGGGAAGACAGAGGTGATGTTGATCGGAGGTGGTGGAGTTGTCCTGGAGGTAAGTTTGAGTGGAGAAAGACTGAGACAAACGGACAAGTTTAAATATTTGGGGGTGCACTATAGTGAGGAAAACGACACAATGTTGGAATTAAATAAGAGAATTGGGAAATTTAATGGGACAGTAGCAATGCTGTTCCCATTGTTGAAGGAAAGAGCAATTTCGAGACGAGTCAAGATGGTGATGTACACAAGTATAATGAGACTAATACTGATGTATGGGCATGAAGCATGGGCTCTTAATACGAGAGCAAAGAGCAAGTTGGAGGCGTGCGAGATGCGCGTGTTGCGACTGATCAGAGGAGTGACAAGAAGAGACAAGAGGAGAAGTGAGGAGGTTAGAGCGGATTTAGGCGTGAGAAGCGTCGTGGAGCTTGTGGAGAGAGGACAGCTGCGGTGGTACGGGCATGTTAAGAGGATGGAGGAGCAACGAGTGCCCAGAAGATATCTGGAATGGATACCGGAGGGAAGAAGAAGTGTCGGAAGACCTAAAGTTAGATGGAGCGACAACGTCAGCGCGGCGATGGTGAAGAGAGGAAGGACCGTCCAGGATGTGGAGGCGTCTGAGATGTGGATGGACAAAGGTTTCGTGCAAAACAACTGACAGATGCATGCATCTACAGGAGATTGGTGAGAAAGTGAGAAAGGGCCAGATTCAAGATGGGGGAAACCCAATCCCCAAACTGCCCACGCTGCAGAATGCGTCCAGAGACAATAGATCAACTATTGCTGTACTGGCCGGACCTGGAGGCCCAAAGAAGAACCTGTTGCATCGCTGAGTTGCTGGACCTCTGGGCTCGCCCGGCCAGGGTAGCGAGCTTCCTTGCCCTGGTGTGGCCCCAGTAGCGGTGGTCAGGAGGTGAAATGGGAAAGGTATATATATATATATATATATATATATATATATATATATATATATATATATATATATATATATATATATATATATATATATATATATATATATATATATATATATATATATATATATATATATATTTAGCAAATAAATCTTTACCTATTCTTCTCTTTGCCAAACGACTACATCTTTTGTTAATTATTTCTTCTTAATAATCATATTTTCCCGTCTACTCTTCTAAATTTTATAAGTTTTCATAAAAATAAATAAAAGTTGGAGGAAAAATATGGTTTTTGACGAACGTGAAACAATTACTAAGGAAACAAAATGATACTTATGAGCTTTTCTCTTCAATTCATTCCACAAAAATGGAAGTTTTTCCATTTTCCTTTAAGAGGCTCAAAATGAAACTCTTACGTTGGATATATATTATTTCATATCAATTTTAACGGCCTTTATTAAGGTTTTACTTTCCTATTTGGTAAACATACAGTATATTGTGATCTTTATAATATAATGTACACACGAAACCATGTCCTTTTTTTTAAATTTATTACAAAAATAAAAATTTAAATTAATTTTTGTTTTTAAATTGAAAAATATCACTGAAAACCTTTACCCACGTTTCTTTGCAGTCTTTTATTTTATGTTAATAGAGGGATAATTACAAAAAGGAATTCATTTCCTCTTAAACGCAGTAGAACCCGCTCACATGATAATATATATATATATATATATATATATATATATATATATATCACAAATATATATATATATATATATATATATATATATATATATATATATATATATATATATATATATATATATATAAAAAAGAATATATATATATATATATATATATATATATATATATATATATATATATATATATATATATATATATATATATATATATATATATATATATATATATATATATATATATATATATAGTATCACAAATATATATATATATATATATATATATATATATATATATATATATATATAGTCGGAGCAAAATAATATTGCACAATCCAAATTTTATGAATTTTGAGTTTCATTTATTAATATATAATGCAAATATCACAGTGTTTCAGGAGAGGGTTTTAATTTGCAGCTCATAAGAATAACTCTGAAAATGTTATTCCTATATTTATGATATAGTACAATACAATAGAGAAAAAAACTTTTCTGACCTCTCCTGACAATTCACATTTTGTGGCTTGTGTCACTATTCTTGTGCACACATGATATATATATATATATATATATATATATATATATATATATATATATATATATATATATATATATATATATATATATATTATTATTATTATTATATTATTATTATACATATTATTATTATTAATCGTATTATTATTATACATACATACATACATATATTACATATATACATACATATTATTATACATATTATTACATATATATATATATATTATTATATATTATATATATATAAAGAAGATATATATTATTATATATATATTATTATTATTATTATATTATTATTATTATATTATATATATATAGTCTTTCAATAAATATTTCAATTTCACGGTGCATCTACAGTCTGTCGAGACAGTAATAAACACATTCATAATATTGTGCCTCTGGTAACTACACCTCTCTTTGACCATTAATTCACTATATCATCTGTAGCATCGTTGAATACAAAGGTAAATATATAAATTATTCAGAATTATGTCCAGTCTTAACCTTTTCAAATTCCCAAAGTTTATATGAATGATAAAGTTAAATTTTCTACTGTTTTCAAGAACAATCTCTACCCGATTTCCCTTAATTTTATCTCATTTGTATAAAGATGTATTATTTGTTGTATTTGTTGTAATACTTGTAATATTTGTTATAATATTTGTTGTATTTGTTGTAATTCATTTATAAGCTTTTAAAAAAGGGGAGCAAACATTTCATATTTTAAATTTTCTTAATTCCCATCATAATGTTAATTTTTATTTGTAATGGGACGATGTCAAAATAATTTCCAACTAAGATTCTGACAGAAAATTTCTAAATTTCTGATGTCGATTCCAAAAAAAAAAAAAAAAAAAAAAAAAAGACGATTCCTCCGATTCTCTGGGCAAATTCCTATTGATCGTGCTTTAAAAAAATTCCAATTTCATTCGATGTCGATTACAAAAACAATACCAATTTTTCCGATTCTCGATGTCGATTCATATTCATGGTACTTTGCCAAAATAATTTCTGATTCTAACAAAAATCCCATTTCCGATTCAGTTGCCGATTCCATAAACAATGCAATTCTTCCGATTCTCTTTCTCGAATCCATTTCTTTGTCCCATCAAACTAAATTTTTATTTTCTATTAATTGATTAAATCATCTTAAGAAATTTCTTTAAAAAAATAATTTTAGAGCAGGAGGATGTCAGTTATATTAAAGAATATTTCGGTTTTAATCTAAATAAAACTAAAAACACATTTCAAAGTTCGTATTCAAACACACTTGTACGAAAAATGATTTAATTGACGTAATCTTATAATAATAATAATAATAATAATAATAATAATAATAATAATAATAATAATAATAATAATAATAATAATAATAATAATAATAATAATAATAATAATAATAATAATAATAATAATAATAATAATAATAATAATATACCATTAATAATAATTTTTTGGTTAAATTTTTATAAATTTGAAGTCAAGATAATGCGTAGAAAATATTAAAAGACAAAATTCCATAAAATATTTATTTAATTATATAAATTTATATTAATCATATTTTAATAATAAAAAAATAAAATTAACGTAATGAAATTTCTTTTTAAAACGTTTTCTCTGAAATCGTTTTTTATTAATAAGGATGTAATTTAAACTGGAGATTTATTTCCTCTGACGCACGGTCGGGATCGCGGGTACGTGCACATACACACACATACACATCTTTATATATATATATATATATATATATATATATATATATATATATATATATATATATATATATATATATATATATATATATATATATATATATATATATATATTTATTTATAAATATATATATATATATATATATATATATATATAAAGAAAATATATTTATTTATATATCTATATATACATATATATATATATATATATATATATATATATATATATATATATATGGTATACTGATTATATTGTATGTTTTCGTTTGCATATTTATATACATACTCTCTACGTGTACTCAAATACAATGCGTAATACAGTCCGAAATTTAATGTTTATGTGTATATACTGCTTCACTAATCATGCTACATTAGTTGAAGAGTAGAATATATTGAATTTGAAGAGTAGTTACAATTATGTACAAGACATCACTTTCAATAGATTTAAAGCGTAATCGAAGGTTGTGGATAAAACAACTGCTTTAGAGCTACGGCAATTTTATCCCCTGTAGATAAGTGGAACAAAATTGCTGAGAAGAGAGATACCAAGAAAGAAAATTTAAAAATAATGAAAATTCAATTTATACATTTAACAAAGATAAAGAGGAATTGATCAATATTGGTTTTATGACTGACATCGGACCCAAATTTCTTAATACCTTGCCATGCGTTTAACATGGAGCCAAGAATTATCAAACAAGAATATAATTGAATAATATGAAATCGTGAAAATTTAATAATATATATATATAGAATTATTTATATATTAGTTAATATTATA
>JABUQX010065366.1:17500-20000 GCA_015478945.1 Trachelipus rathkii | reverse complement strand
ATATATATTAACTATGTGTGTGGGTGGTGTGGTGTGCATGTGTTATGTGTTTTGCCTGAATTATTTAAAATTGAATTAAATTATCTTTGAACATTTTCGAAGGAATTGTGAGTTTTTCTCATGAAGTGAAATCAAGGGATAAAAATTCGATTTTTTTAAGGACAACAATTTCCAATTTCTTTAAAATACTTTCAGAAATTTCCTTCGCTTATTAAAAATTTTCGTTTGTTACGAGCCGAGTCGCTATTTTAATAATATTTTTATTATTTATTTATTTATTTATTTTATTTATTATTTTATGTATTTATTTGTTTTGTTGAACGATGATCATTACAAATTAAATGAATTGAAGTTGAATCAACTAAAAGGGCAAAAAATAAATGCTGATTATCCTTGCAAAACGAGTAAGATTGGGTATCGGATTCACCATGGCGGTCCTGCTTGTTGTTGACTGCAGCCTCCTCATAAAGATGAAGATTGGATAGAAGGATTCTGTAGACAATCACGGACATGCTTTTCCGCAGCTTTGGCTTTTGAAAATGGTAACAATTGAAAACGTCATATTTAGAAGGACAGGCTTAATACTTATATATCTGAAAATGCTAAATGCAGACTTTACTAATTAATTATTATTATTGTTATTTTGTATATAATTGTTAATAATATTTAATTAATAAGGTTTTGTATTGTTGAATTTTTATAAATTTAAGCAATATAAAGACTATCCTATGAAATTTATATTTTTTGAGTTATGATATTATCAAAATAAAACATTATTTGTAATGTATCACAAAGTTTAAATTTCATGAAAGGCTATAAATATTTCACACTTATTTAGATTTAAAATATTAAAATCATTTTCCCAACGTTTTTCATATATTTTATTCTATTTTTGGATTCGAATTTTTTATTAATGTTTTTAATAAAGTCTCGAGTATAATTACTAATGGATATGTATTTCCTCTCAGGCACGGTCGGAAACACGCATATACAAACGTACAAATACACGGACCAAAGTATATTATATATATATATATATATTATAATTATAATTAATATATATATATATTATATATATTATATATTATTAATATATATTATATATATATATAGATATATATATACTATATACTATATATTATATATATAATATATATTATATATTATATATATTATAATATATATATTATATATATATTATATATATATATATATATATATATATATATATATATAATATATATAATATATATATATATATATATATATATATATATATATTATATATATTATGATATATTATAATATATAATATATATATATATATATAATATATATATATATAATATTATGTACATACACATATCATATATATATATATATATATATATATATATATATATATATATATTTCAATTAAATCTTTACTTATTCTGTTCTTTGCTATGTTGTCTACATCTTCTATTCCTTATTTCTTCCTAATAATCATATAGCAGTCTGCTCTTCTAAATGTTATAAGTTTTCTTAAAAATTAATAAAATTTGGAGGAAAAAATATGTTTTTTGACAAACGTGAAATAATTACTGAAGAAACAAAATTATACTTATGAGTTTTTCCCTTCAATTCATTCCACATAAATGGAAACTTTCCATTTTCCTTTAAAAGGCTCAAAATGAAACTTTTCTATTGGAAATATTACTTCATATCAATTTTTATGGTTTTTATTAATGGTTTTCTTTCCTATTTGGTAAACATACGGTATTTTTTTATCTTTATAATGGACATACGAAAATGTCTTTTTTTAAAAAAATATTTCAAAACTGAAAATTTAAGTTATTTTTTTTTTTTTTTAAATTCAATAAATATCACAGAAAACCTTTTCCTACGTTTCTTTGTCTTTTTTTAATGTTAATAGTGAGATATTTGGAAATAGAAATTAGTTACTATTATGTACAAGACTCCACTCTTAATATATTTAAATCGTAATCGAAGACTGTGGATAAAACAACTGCCTTAGAGCTACCGGAATTTTATCCCCTGTACATAAATGGGACAAAATTGCTGAAAAAGAGAGACACCAAAGAGAAAATTGAAAAATAATAGAAATTCAATTTATAAATTTAACAAAGAAAAAGAGGATTTGATCAATGTTTGTTTTATGGACGGTATCAGATCTATAATTTTTAATACGATGCCATGCGTTCAACAGGCAGACAAGAATTATCAAACAAGAATATGATTGAAAGTGTAATCGTTAAAATTTAAGTAGTAAATTTTATATATATATATATATATATATATATATATTATATATATATAATATATAGTATATATATAGATATATATATATATATATATATATATATACTATAATATATAATATATATATATGAGCGCTTTCTAGCTCACAGGTAGAGTACATAGCCTACAAGCGAGGGCCCCAAGTTCGAGACTGGGATGGAGTGAGGGAATGTGAGCTATTCTCTAATAACTCTAGCTT